>ONZP01000304.1:0-60130 GCA_900312805.1 Fusarium torulosum
ATATATTATAATATTTATTAAGCTTAGGGTATTAATATTAGATTAAGGGGTAATAAGAATAAAAGGTTTTAATAGATATAGGGAAACCTAGGGTAAAAAGCTAGATTATTAATTATACTTAATTTAATCTAATCTCCTATTAATTATAAAATAAAATAACACTAATTAAATAACTTATAAGATATAATAATATAATATAATAATATAATAAATTAATATTATAAGAGATTAAGATAATATTATAATATTTAGGTATAGTATTAAATTATAATATTACCCTTAGTAATAATAAGAGGAGTAATAATAATACTCCTAAGACTACTTCAAAACCAGCTAATCCTAACCGAGAGGCTAATAGTAATTTAGGCCAAACTACTAATATAGAAAATAACACAGGCTAATAGCGGTATGGGGAAGCCTATTACGTAGAATTAAGATAGGCAATAAGGGGGCTATGCAAATGTCCTCGTCTCGGCTCTATTCCCACATCTAGTTGCGTCGCGTGCTGTAATGTATCTTATACCGTGTCCTATGTTTTCAATCTTGAAGTAGACACTCTGTACATAATCCTGGCTCTTGGTACCTCCTTTTATGTTATCGTCTACTGCTTGTAATTCTGCCTCACTGGTTTCTCGTCCCTAAGCCCTCTAACCTCTTAAAGAGCTCGATGACGTTGGGTTATGTATTGACACCGTGGACCGGTAGTATTCTCCTATATATCAGGCTGACGGTGTGATGCAACCCAACTCCAACGTCGATATCTCTGTGTCAGTTATGCTTATTCAGTCGTTAATGTTATTGAAATGGTTGCTCACAGCCTTTGCTCTAGACCTGGATCTCGCCATCAATGTCTAGATGAAGCAGTCTAACCTCTTATCGTCAACTGCGAGCCCTTGCTCGAGTTGGTCGAGTTGGCGTCTTTGATCACAAGTCAGATGGCGAACCCGTTGTTATATGGGATCATATAGATGAAGTAGGATGGCCGTGGCAGCTATAGTGAACGTGAGCGCTAACACATTCATGCTGACGAGCGTGTCTGATCGTTTCCGTCATGAGGGTGGTGGACAGGGAATTGCGAGCTGTCACGATACGTTATGTGACCAGACTAACCGCAATTGGCGCTACAGTGTCTGTAGGGGGCTGTTTACAAGATCACTTGAGTGGGTGTATTGTCGCCTCTATCGCCGTGATATGCTATTGTATTTCTTAAAGCGATGGCTTCGACCTTATTCTTCGTCATCTGGGTAGTATCTATTGCTGCTGTTTTGGCTAGACAATCGTCATCAAATACAAAGACAACGTGCATCGTCAGCAATTCGTCGCAGACCTCAGATCCACCAGCTTCCATCATACCACCTCACCATCATGCATCACTCATCCAATTCATTCTAATCACCGCCATGTCCCTTTACCGGCCCCTGTCTAGCATACTTCACAACTTCCTCTCCCCACTCCTTGATCACTGCATAGCGTACCTCCTTCTCCACCAAGATAGCCACCAATTCTCTCTCGTGCTCAATCATCCAATTGAGTTTCACAGTATTAGCCTTAGCATAAATAAGATGGTTCTATATGAGCACTAGGTTCATTTTGACGAGTCACGGTTGGGCTTCGTCGTCTCTTCGCAATTCTCGCCCCGGGTGTTCGTGGCATGCATAACAAGATTGGGCGAAATCTCTGCGAGACCGGGTTCCAGACTCGATTCTGGATGAAGTTCAGCTGTGATTAGGAGCTTTGGGCGGTAGTTTTGGCGGCTTCGATGTCTGACTTGAAGTCAGAAATATTGGGAAGTTGAGCCTCAAAGCTAACAATGTTATTCTTAGCTGCCGCGTTTTGAGCAGCCATCATTTCGGCTCTGATCTCCATGTCATCTGGCAATCGCATCAAATAGGCTATGATTTTATTCTGCCACTCATTGAAAGACTTGTCGATATCATGGTCCACATTGAACGAATACACGTTGCTTCAAAGCTAGCTCGGTACCATCAATGCCCAAGGTTAGCTGATGTACGTCGTATGGCCTTGTCAACTGGTACAATGATGGGAATACAATACTCAGGATTTGAAATCTCTTGCGCCTCCAAAACTTAATACATAGATATCCGCTGAACGACCGTACGAGTCTGGTTCACAGCGCTATTATGTTCGTGAAACTGCTTAGATCGACTAATTTAGTTGCTGGAAAAATATGTTTGCAATCTCATATCCTTGTGTAATAGCAATTTCATGCCCACCATTAAGGACAACTAGCTTGAAGCCATCATCTCCAAGCACCGATGTGTCATCCAAGACAAGCTCTTCTTTGACAATACCTGGATCTGAGGCGCCAAGAATTAACAATATTCTAGCTCCTGCTATATCATTGGGGTTTACTCGTCTTCTTTCGCTCAGGTTTTGGTCTACTAATGTCCACGAATCCGTTTGCTCAAAAGTTGGCGCATAATTTATGCAGCTGACGAAAGAATCCACGAAGCCTGAGTGGTTGGCAAGTTGCCAATTCAGAACATCAGCAACAGTAACGCCAGGTTTTGTCTTTGAAATAACTGCATAGTCGTAACTAGGCCCGCCTGTAGCATCGGAGCTACCAACCGGCGAAGTGGCGGTGTCCTGGTTAGGCTGCGATGTCAAAGGAGGGGGAATATACAGGCGTCGTCTTACAAGTGCCCGCCGCAGGCTTGCATGCAGCCACCTGTTGTGATAGACCGGTCTAGCCTGCCAGCCGACATGATGCTTACGCATAAGACCAGAAGGCGCCACAAGAGTGATGGATCTGATGAGATTCGGGAGATGCTCTGCTAAAGCCATAGCCAGCGCTCCTCCAAAGGAGTAGCCAATAACGCTGAAGCTCTTAGTGCCCATCCAAGAGATCTCAGAGGAGCTTAAAACGAGCGGAATTTGCACAACATAGAAGGCAGCATCGTGACGGATGTGAATTAGCGCATCAGAATATCCCCGGCCAAAGTAGTCTGCAGCTGGTTAAAATTAGAAATAGAGCATTTATTAGACACACCAAACAGTATGACCCGACAGCCCTTTTCAACCAGAGCATCTGCCAAGTCACTCAGAACAACTGCAGGTGTGCTGACCCCGCAGAGCAACAGCACTTTGTGGCCACGTTCTGGGCCCCATTCGTAAACGCGAATCGCACCGTACGGCGACTTGACCTTCCGACCGCCAGGCAATGAGGTCGGCGAATAAGGTCTAGATTCAGCGCAGCCATCAGTTTGCCTCAGGCCTTCCTGAGATGGCGCGCCAAGGATGTGAGGCGTTTGTGTCATAGATGCTTGTCCATGGTAGAGCGCCAGAAAGAGGCAGAACAGTTTAACCCTACCGCTGTCTTATCGCGAGCCTGTATTCTAGTTATAAAGCTCATTGTCGTTCCAGAGCCTTTGCAGTCAAATGGAAATGCTGAGTTGACAAGACTGAGGTTGATTTTTAAACACTTGCGCTGCGGGGTTCAACGCTTGACTTGGCAGCAGGTGTTATACCTCGGGCGACCTGGCTTGCACGTGGATGCTTTCAAGACCAAGAATTGCGCATGCTGCTGTCATCTCAAACAGACACTAACCGCAACATGGTGGAAAGTTTTGTCCGGCACCGTGTCCTTGAGTACTACGGGGAGTCCATTTCTGAACAAACCCTGTAATGTGAAAACATGTAAGCATCCTTCGATAGCAAGAGCACGCGGTCTCCTTTACCCACCTCAATGGATTGTAACCCGCGTCATCCTGTTTACTCTGGTGAACGGGCCTTCTGTTTTAATCTCGCTTGACTTTGCCCGTGTTGTCTCTGTCGATGCCGAGTTCTTTAGATGTATCCAGATGGGCCGCTGTGATAAGATACAGGAGCTCCTGGAAGCTGGACAAGCCTCACCGGGCGACATGATTGAGCTGCCATATGGCACATTGAGTGCCCTTCTCTTTGCGCTCAACAACAGCCAGATCCACGTATGCAAGATGCTTCTCTCATGGATGCCGATCCTCATCTCGAACATACCACATCTCTGACCTCGTCGGCTGCTGACATGGCCTGGAATATGCCACAAGAGGCTGGCATCTTATCTGTCACTACCGATGAAATCCGCCTCGACAACGTCTTTCCCTTTCCTCGGGACTTTGATCGACGGCAATTCTCTCGCTTGACAAGAATCATCCTTGGACTCCCGGGGTGTCAACTTGATGCAGCACTTCGCGTTACCACAGCCGCAGATTTTACCGCTGCTGATTGTCATGGACGATCGGTTGCACATTGGGCTGCGTGGAAAGGCGTTGCCCAAGACCTGCGTAGAATCCTCCTAGCTGGCGCGGACCCCGATGTGGTCGACCCTGCTGGCCGCGTACCGCTGCACTTCTCGTCCATGACGAGATCGTCGTCTTGCACTAAAGCCCTAGTCGAATTAGGTACCGATGTCAACAAGTCCGATGACTTTGGTGAGTCTCCGCTGCATTGTGCCTGTTCGACTGGGCGAGAAGCCAATGTCGCCCGACTACTTTCCGCAGAAGCTGAAGCAAACACCGTCATCCACAGAGGCAGGACGCCTTTAATGTCTGCTGTGGTGGGTGGCAGCGTTCTTGTAGTCCAGATGCTCCTGCAGCACGGCGTGGATGTGGAGACCACAGATATTGACGGGGAGTCAGCAGCGACTTTGGCACTTTGGACAAATCGTCATGATATCCTGCGGGATCTCGCTTTAACTGGCCGAGCAAGGCTGGATGTCCTCACATCTTCTGGGCGGACAATCCTGCATACAGCCGCATAGTATGGTGACGTTTGTATGGTAGAGACTCTTTTAGATCTCTCCATTGGGACTAGTTAGTCGACGGCTGTTGATCATGATAGACTCATCCCTGTTGAAAGACTGAGAGAGAGAAAAGATCTGACGCAGGAGCTGACTGAGGTGTTTGGTGCCTTAATTCAGAGATCGGGTCCCTGTGCTAGTAACAAATACGCCTCGCGCTTAAGAGCGTTTAATTTATGAAGATTACTAGAGGAGTCCTAAGATCCCAATAGGTTTGTACGATATTATCTATCACAACTGTCCTAAAGTGACACTGCCGGGGAAGGAATGGCCATTCTAAGGTATTAAGAAGGGTCTGTTCCGTTAATACGTCTGTAGCTAGTGAGATGGGGGGTACATGTATGTAAGTTAACGTGGACTCTTGTAAAAACTGGGTGTACTTCTTTACACATCAAGCCCTTCCACAGAAAGACACACAGTAACCTACCCAATCTCATATGGCATTTCCTTTTCTGTGGGAGTTTTGAATTTATTATTCTTACTGCTTAGTTAAAACTTTGTCCGCTCGGCATTGTTAAGAACTTTGAGTAATTCTGATATTTATCCTATCTTACATAAGGGGGGTATCTAGGGGTTTATCTAAATTAACATGAGAGGAGTGAGTCATCTAAACATTAAATATTAATATCTTAGGTCCGACACACCGTCAGGACCTTAAGAACAAGGCTGCCGCCAGAGTTGATTCTGCAGTCCACCACCAGCATTAGTTCTGCAATCCGAAGCTAGTCCATCGCATTTAATCAACGCCTTCATCATCAGACGATGAGCTGTCCTCGCGTTCTTGAGTAGTGGGGAATCGTTGGGCCCCAAAGGTAGGCACAAGTCCACGGACTTTGGGAGTCGAAACCAGTTTAGATTTTCTGAAAGTCGTGGGCAGAGCCTCCTGTGGTTCATTAGCCTTTGCTGTTGGTGCTGCTGCTGTTGTTTTCTGCTTCGTTCTGATAGCATTTGCCTTTTCCTTTTCCGCCTTTCGTGCATTATACTTCTCTTCTAGCTTCTTCTCCCTCTCTTCTCTGAACCGCCTTGCTTCCTTCTCTCTCTCTTCAGCGCGCTTCTTTGCCCTCTCCTCAGCTAACTGTTTCTCTATCTCCTTAGCTAACTTATCCGCTTTTTTGAGTAAACTGGCTTCTGTCTCTTCTTCTTCAGCATCCTTCCTTGTCCTTTCCTCGGCTAGCTTCTCCTCTTTTTGAAGTCGTCTTGCTTCCTCAGCTTGTTCTTTTGCCGCCTCTTCGGCCAGTATTCTTTCCGCAGCTTGCTCCATCGCCTTCTGCTCGACCGCCCTTCTGGCCTCTTCAAGCTTCCGTGTCTCATTGTTCCGTAATGCCCGTGCCGCTTCTCTGTCTTTCTCTTGACTCTCATTGGCTTCTTCCTCAAGCTCGCCTTTATCTTGAGTCCGATATTGTCTTCCATCACTGAACGTAGAAGCAGAGTTCTTTGCGTCGAAGGAGGCACCCTTTGACTCTCTAGATGAACTGTGTCGCGTAACTCTCGAGGCCTCTCGCTCCTGCTTTCCTAACCTTTTCTCTTCCTCAGCTCGGCGAGTGGCTCTTCTTGTGACTCGCTGAGCCTCTCTTTCTTCATCTCTTACCCTTCTATCCTCGTCTTCAAGTCGTCGTCGATGATGACCGTGCCGACTTCTATCCCGAGTAGAGGGTCTATCTTGGTCTCTATGCTTACGGCTGTCGCGCTCTTGTTCTGGATCTTCATGCCGCCTGCGTGGACGTCGAGCCTCGACCCTTCGAGGTTCTCGATTTCTCTCTGCCTCATACGTGCGTAGATGTCGGCGATTTTCTCTTCGAGCTTCGCGCTCCTCCTCCGTTTCTTCCTTGAGGTGCAAACGCCTGGAACTGATCATATTTCGCAAAAACCCAACAAGTCCGCCAGCATCTTTATTCCCTCTCATTTGCTCTTCTTTTGGCTCGTTTTTGTGGTGACGGCCAGAGCTCATCGTCTTTCGCGTGAGCCCTTCAGACTTTCCGGTCTCATACTTGTGTGGACGTCGACGTTCTACTACACGAGCTTCCCTCCCCTTCTTTGCTTCATCGTCGGGATCGTGACGCCTAGGTGTCCGTCTGCTCCGTAGAGCCCGGTCGTATGCGTCATGCTGTGCAAGATGTTCCTTGGGGGTTCGTTGCGAGACTCTGTGAGGCCGGCGTTCATCTTCCGCACGGCGTTTTAATTCTTCTAAATGCTTGATATTACGGTGTTCTGTAATAGCAGCTTGATATAGGACACGTTTGTTACTGCGTCTGGCGTGTTCTTTCTGATGATAAGGAGGGGGTAGGACACGTTTGACGCGTTTGACAACATCTTCAGAAGCATCGCTATCAGAAGATTCATCTGTGAAGATCTCCGAGCTCCGTACTTTACCGACCTCTGAAGCCGCGACCCCTGGACTTTGGTCACGGCTCTTCTGGACCATTTCTGTTGACGTCCGTAAGTTGAGAGGATTTAGAGGCTATAACTGAGTTCTCTCGCTGGAGAAATCAGGAGAGATAATAATAGTGGAATAACAACATTGCTCCCTGCAGATTCTAGATTGACGTGGCGCGTGATCCATCCCGAAACTAGGACCAGCGGTGTAGATCCACTAGCTAAGGGGGTACTTCTACAGCAAATTTGCTTTTACAAATACTACGAACAGTTTCAATAGTTGGGCGCCAAAAAGAGCCTATATAACCAGAAGGAATGTACTGAGCTCTTTTATAATAAAAGATGGTTAGTTTATAGGTGGTATTGATATTATTGTAAGCCTAATATTGTATCCATTAAAATCTAAGCTTAACATTCAGTAAGGGCGACAGGGATGTGGAACAAGAATGTGGCGAAATTCTAAGTCAAAACAATCACACGGTACATTCCCTGCTAGGATGACTAATCACTGCAAAATCATGTATAACTCCCGGGAAAATATCGTGTAATTCTGCGTATTTACCAGCAAATGAATTCTTAATGCAGTCTGCAAAACTAGACACAACGCTTTATAAGTAAAAAAATAATTTTAAATAACTAAGTAAGTATTTTCGTACTTCTCATAGTAAGGAATTAACTATTTAACTACTTATATACCTAAGGCCTTTACTATAGTAATCCATATAATACTACTCTGCAGTACAGATAATATTAATTGACTATGGGAGCTATTAACTAAAAAAGTTTAGTCTAAATAACTAATATCACCAGATTACACGCTAGGGCCTCTTATATATTAGTACTAACCCAGCATAACATTCATATCATATTCGTTTTTATACAGACAGATATTCTCAGTAGAGATCGGGTATAAACAATTACAAGACCAATACCAAGGACTGTACTTAATTCAGTTCACACACATGCTCCGTTATCCGATCCTCTGTCTGGTCCATTACAGATCTCATGGAGCTGTAAAGGCTCTAAACTCGGTATTTACGGCAGAACGCAGGTCATACACAGACCCACTCTGAGCTACTTTTGGTGTAAATAAGAGTCAGGCCGAAGATAGGACCAGCACGATGCACGAGATTGAAGTTATATGAAGGCGAATGTGAGATTCACTACTGCAGCGTGCTTTCTTGTATCATACTGCAGTACTGAGCACTGCAAGTCACTCAATGACGTATCCAAGACCACGGAATCCTTGGCGGTGGCGACAAATGAGTTGGATGTGACATTCCCGAATGAGAATATAAATCAAGGTTCAATTTTTAAAAGCTCATCCTTAATTACTTCGCATAGATCAACTCGTGAGTGGGTTTACAGTATTGTGGGGTATCTCATGTGGAGGGAATGGCGTGATGCCATGAAAAAAGAAGTACAAGACGGAAAAGGAGAAATTGGCCAGTTGATACGACCTTGCTGAACGCTGTGGCAGATCTGATCGCTGAGGTGAACAAGGTTCCTGTAACAACAGGAGGGCGTTACAGCACCCGGCTCTTGTGCCTGTGGTGTTACTCGATATTGTGAGACTACTCGGACCAGAGGTCTTCTCATATCCGCGACTTTAGAGTACTTGTCGTATTATCTTCTTCAAGCTCTGATGTATGCCGCGAATGAGAGGATGATGTATTGTATTATCAAGATGCTTCGTAATACCTGTATCGCAAAGCAACAACTTAAATGATGGTTAGATGTCAAATAATGGGACTCATAGTTCTTCCAAGACCAGTTATTCTAACTTGGAACGTAAATGCACCCGATATTGATCAGTTCATAATTTCCCCTTCAGCCACGAGTTACATTAATCGTTCTCTTTTTTGACGATATTCAATAATATTAACAACACACCATGCAGCCAATTCTACTCGTTTGCCACGAACCTCACAGCTTTACCTCACTTTTATCCACACTGACTTAAATTTCTTGTAATCTTTACCCTTGATTCGCCTTTGTTTCATTGGTAAGTCTTGCGCGTATAGGTAGCCATGTCTCTGTCTAAACACTAACTTGGCTCAGCATAGATCATCGCATGCAACAATAATGCCTTCAAACCATATTCTCCACACCAAGAGGTCTGCCAGCTCAGAAGGAAATCGCAGACTCCCTCTAAGAGGAGTAAGAAAGATGCATCCACGAAGGACTGTCCATCAGGACACTCTCGCTACCCTCTGTGGACGCCCATGTCCAGGTAGCTACAGAGGAATATCTTGTCATGGATTGCAAGCTTGGAGAATCTAAAACCCAAAGAAAGAGGCCGTCCAAGACCCTGCTTTGCCCTATAAAGCAATGGATCATGGTAGGCTCACTCACAAGCGATGAGTAGCTAAGAGACGAGTCCGAGGGGAAGTTGGCCGTCGTGGTCACAACTCCATTCTTACCATGAACACCTCCCTGGAACACGCACTCCGACTGCTCTGTCATATCGGATAAAGAAGCCACCTACGACATTTGACAGCAAGCAAGGTAGTCAACCTTGTTTACGACAACCTTTGACATTTCAAGGTATCCTCATCCGCGGCGGCAAGCACGGACATAGTCCCTCAGAGCACCTTTGGCCAATTCTTCGCGGCCGCACACCTCAAGGGGGAGGATATGGTGACCACTCGAGCATCCTCAAGGGCATGGTCAGCGCCAACGACCTCGGTAGCCTCAAGTTCGCCTCGGCCGGCATCGAAAAAGCCGCCGTTGACTATGACGACCTGGAAAAGACCTAGATCCCGTATACTGACGACCAGCTTGCCATCACGACTGACTCGGCCAAGCGAAAGCTCAAGTTGTCCCAGGTCAAGATCAAGAAGACGCGAGGATGTCCACAGAGCAAGTTACCCTCCTTGCTGACATGTCCTTCTGCCCTTCGGCCCTCGATGCTGTCACCACGGACCTCCAGGTGTCCATTAGCCTCTCCTCCACCTCGGATACCAAGGAGGCCTATTTCTTCCTTGACCAGGGCGGCTCCTTGGACGCGGTCCTCGGCACCCTTGGCAAAACGGACGGCACCAAGGACCTACGGCGTGAGCTGACGTCGACCAGAGACAACAACAAGTACACAGTAGGGACTAGACTGTCTGCCATCCCGCTCGTCCGCAAGGGCGACGACGTGTATCGTCTAGACCTCTGGCTTGGTGGCTCTAGGGGCCTGTCACTCGCGGATATCGCGGATACTATCGGCTTGGGAGACATCACCAACTCAATTAGCGAATCTATGCCCTTTATAGACTCGGCTCTAAGCGGCTTCTACGCGAGGCATGTCTCGGGCAGCCTTGTTCATGAGGAGGACCGATGGCGCTTCGGCGACTGAAACGCGAGCGTCTGGCTTCCCAAGTTGGAGCTCGTTCCCGGCGCCGTCTCCCTGGTCGACGTCGAGATGCTCATCACAAACTACGGCGAGATCCAGGTCGAGGCCCACTCTGTTCAAGCTGCATCACCCCAAGATTATTATTGGCGGGCTTGAGTTTAAGGACG
Organism: Fusarium torulosum; assembly: GCA_900312805.1. Taxonomy (NCBI): domain Eukaryota; kingdom Fungi; phylum Ascomycota; class Sordariomycetes; order Hypocreales; family Nectriaceae; genus Fusarium; species Fusarium torulosum. The sequence continues at coordinate 10,679 of ONZP01000304.1, forward strand.
TGGATTTCATGTTCGACGTCCATTAGTTTCAAGACAGAGGACGTCTTTTACGCCCAGGCCAGCCTTACCAGCATCCTCTCCAAGCCCTACAACAAGGCCTTTAAGGACTCCAAGCCTGACGACGTAAACGTAGACGTCCTCGCCGTTTTTTCTGCCTTTGGCAAGGAGCTGCTCAATCTTCCGCCCGGCCTCAATTTGTCAAATACCATGGTCAAGCCCAACACGCTTTGTGCGCACATCCGCGCACAGCCAACGACTAAGATCGAAGTCTGGGCCTCGGGCGACAGACTCTGGCACGGCGACGTATGCGGCGTCGACGTGCGTGAACCTGCAAAAGATCGGCACATTTTTCAAGTACACCAAGGGCGAGTTCCATGCGGGCCAGCAGACGAGCTTTCACTCGACGTACGAGACATACCTGCGCGGTCACTCTCCCTTCAAGGGCTACTCGGCCGATGCGGAGCAGCCCGAGCAACAACCCGCTGAAGAGCATGCACCTGTAGCCCTTTTCGACCCATGACTGGTACTGCTAAGATGTCTAGTGCCCTAGCTCAGTACGAGGTTTCATATGATCCAGACCAAACGGGTTCCAGGGAGACACAGGCCAAAGATGGCCAGGACCTACAGTCAGTCATGAAAAGAAAATATCAACGACTGAGAATTATTCGTTGTACATACCATCCCTCTAGCCGGTCACATTATCTTTGTGGTCACACTTTGTGGGATCTCTGCTAACACGTCAACAGTGTCATCATTCCCCAGCTGATGAATCTTCTCGACCAACAGCCGACCCTCCAAGCACATACCACCCACCTTGTAACGCCAGCGCATTGAGTACCGCTGTGAGACCGTGTCTCGAAATACACCAGCTCGATGCCTAGGTCTTCCTCTTCCTCGAAATGCGAATTATTACGGGAGGGGGCTTGTTTGGAGGATTGGCACAAACAAGCCCGCATCTGGTGCTAGCTTTCTTCGGAATCGCAAGAGTGCAGCGCGTGTCTGCGCCGTCAACCGTACTGGCCCCGACTCTCCCGCAAGATCAAACAGAAACAACCACCTGGATCTATCTGCACCGAGTCAAATTCACTTTGAGCAACATGACCCTGAGGCTTGGATTAGAAATTTGGGTGTACTTTGCACTTTTTCTAGGCGCCATTTTCATTTCGCCCTGGCCTTCTCGGCCGATCCTGACAAATTATCTACCCTTGTCGATTCTAACGAAGCAAACTTCACTGTATCATACATTGTGTTACCGACAACGAGAGAGTTAAAGCATGTCCCATCACCCCAAACCTGGATGGGGTGCGGAGCTCATTGAAGCCATGCCAAGGTCAGGAGAACCACCAAGATGGGAACAATGGTACCTGACAAATTATGTGCCACTGTCGCTTTCACAGAAAGACGTTCGGCAGTATCGTGCCTCGTGGTTATCGTCCCTACGGCGGTCGACTTAAAGTATCACCCACCAGAACAAACCCGGACTACGTCTATAGACCTTCATGTAGACACCTTGAGGTTGGCTGGATTGCCAAAATGAGACACGAGCGATAACGTGAGCGGATGCATGGAATGGTTGCGAATATCTGATGAGGACGCTCGACCAGAAGCGCAAAAGCTAAACGAGTAGGATATGGAGATGTAAGGTGAGGTGCTACGAAACGCATACCGTGCCAGGATTCTAATCGGCAGCCTACTAATAAGAATGCAAAAGCCAATAGAGATGGCGAGAGCGCGGAGGGTATTAAACAACTGCAGATCTCTACAGAGACCCACCCTGGGGAAATTAGAAGGGTAACTGAGACAACGTAACCGTTGGTGATGATTGCACGAGCTGCAGCAAGAAAGCCGCCAATACCTGTTCTGCCACTGGAGAGGCAAAGAGAAAGAACACCGAAATCGGCCTCAACACTAACTAGCACAAGTTTGGCGGACAAGAGCAGCTCGGACCCACCATCAAGAGGCTCCCTATTGGATTGGATAGAAGTGAGAAAGAACAAACAAGGCTTACATAGTAGCTCGTGTAACTACAGCACGTCACTCGTCTTCAGCCTGTTCGGCCCCTATCCTGGACTGTTACACACGATGACTGCGGTTTGCTGCCATGAGGTCCAATGTGTTGGGGAACAGCCGGTTCTGAAAAGTTTGACTGCATTTCAGATCGGTACCTTGCAGTATACTCTAACCAGCCAAGAGGGGACCATGCTACACTTCTAGTGAGCCACTCTCTACTTTGTGTCGGTAAGCCACTTCGCTCTTGGCGCAACCAATATACAGCTGCTATTGACCGCGGCCACGTGCGTAACCCCCTTCCCCATTCTCCCACAGATCCCAACCTGAAGCAAGGTACCACACTGTATTGACACTCTACTGGTATTATCTGGTCGATGTCGGTTCTCTGTTCAGAGGGCTGCCCTTAGCACAGCGGGAGCAAGCAGAAGCTGAACAGACCGCCAACTCACGATGCTTACAACAAAGAGTATCCTAGCTAACAACTGCAGGTTCGATTGAACTAATACGACACATCACTACTATAGAATGGTGAACCCGGCTAGGGTTTGATGGTCTGTGTTCTCCTTGTTGCAAAGATGTGATTAAATATTACGGCTCTCCTAGTACTTGAATGCGTTAAGATCTTTCCCTAGAGCCTCAATCACAGTCTTCCGCATCCTCGATTGTACCGCATCTTATTTAATACATATCCCATTCTGTCCAGGCAATCAAACTTACTTGACGGTATTCAGGATGCTTTTCTTTAGCAACGTTTCACAGCTCAACATGCCATTTGTAGGGACGCAGCCAGGGGAGTGTCTTGCAAGCCCCGCAGCTACCATTACTGGTTCGTCCCCCCTTAGCTTTGCTCTTTATTATCAATGGCCATTCTGACGTCCCACAGAGATTAACGACCTTCCCGCCTATCCTTTTCAATCTGGCATTGATATACGAATTAGCTCTCATGAAGTAGATCGTCGCAATCACAAGACATCGCTGTGGATCGAATGGCGCACAGAACGAGGCGGCCAGCGCCGTGCCTCCAAGTACGATGAACGAGAGATTCAAGTCGTGGAACCGCAGCTTGTCTACGCATACTGGAGACAGAAGGGTGGACGATGTGAAGTCACGGATTTTCAAAAGTACCATGTACTTGAGATCCTTGCGCAGCAAAAGGCCAAGTACTTGGTGCAGTGGGTCGGATATGACAAGACTGAGTGTACGTGGGAGCCGATCAAGAAGGTTGGAAATATTTGTCCGGGGGCGGTGATGGAATGGAATAAAAAAGAGGAAGAGAACCGAGATTCTCGTTAGTCGACTCGATTGGATGTACAGGATAGTGTCTTTTGGTCAAATATCATAATGGACTTGTACCTTGCAAAATAGGATCATGTGATGGATGGGGAAGCAGTTCTGCTTCAGTTTATGAATATTAATGAATTGTCTCTTCTATATGATTGTGTAACCTTTGCAAACGGATATCATGGCAATAGGTATAATCCATTGACTCCAAGTAGGACCTTATTTGCTATCTGGAACTAGTCAGGCGGGCGACCTCTGCTACTGCCACCACCCGAAGTAATATTTGGTCTGGAATAGATCGCTCGTTACTACGGGATATACCGTAGGTGTTGAGCACCGCATACCTACGGCTACCGGTAATAGCATCCCGGGCTTTGAGAATTTGCTTAACGTCTTGGCCCGGGGTGATAATACCCTCCGCCCCAGGAGCGAGAGTTTCTCTGTCAACCAAGCCTAAGGTACACTCATCCTCGCGGCCGCTATCTTGGCATCCCCCACGCGCGGTGGGTTTTACCCCGGGCTTAATCCTTCTGGCGCTGGAAATGTTTACTCGCGGACAATCAAAAGGTGAATACAGGCGATGCAGAATATAGCCTCCAGGGCGCTACCCGATGCTAGGCAAAAGTTGATCTGGGGATCGTTGAGGCCTGAGGAGAAAGAGTTCCATAAAGGCCGACCTGCACAGTCCCCTACCACGAAGTGAGCTATAATATACTCCGTTCTTGATGGGATTGTGTATTTTGCATTTGCATCTCAAAAGCTGGAAGCAATTTGAGAAGGCCTCTCTCGCTGTTGTGTCCAGTAATTCCCGACCCAGGCCCTCAATGATAGCACATTTGTCCACGGAGGACGTTACTGCGCTCTTTGCTGAGTCTGTCTCTATCAGCCGTTGACGCATTACAGTTACAGGAACAATAGTCATCTGACAGTGGTGTTGTTTATGGACAGCGCAATGGTGGTAGGTGGAACCGGCGCTTCATGATCAACGACCTATCTCACTACAGAGGTGGTTCGTTTGAGTTGACGCATTGTAGAGATTCTCGACAATCGATTGCCATCTAGGCTGTCACTGCTATGAGTGTATAACCACACTGAACTGTCATCGTTACTGTTGCTTTCTTCAGTAGAATCAGAGGAATAGTCCGTTAAGTCCCAAGACATGTCTAGCCCCTTCTCACGGAATATCCATTGGAACTTTTTAGGATAGTTTGCCTCGACTTGGTTTCTTCGGCTATTTATCTCAGGATACCGTAAGGTGTTAAGCTAATCGGGGAGACTCCCCGACACTTCCCCACCCACCTATCATACATTTACTGTCTCCATCGGGGTCGTCCCCGAAGTCTTATATGCATGACTCCTTTAATGTTTATCCTCTGCAAAATATATAAGTTTGTGAACTGCCTTAGCCCGTTTTGGCCATTATGATCCTCGAGTTGTTCCATTGTCTCAACGCATACATCTTTATATTGCCATGGTTTTAAAGACAACGACCCCCAACGACATTCACGGCGACTTTGATGTCGAACATGTCATCCAAAACGCATCTATCTCTGACAAGATATCTTTGCTCTCTGGTGAGTAACAAGTTCACTAACCTCCCCCCCAAGACTCGACCTACTAACTCTTTTTTGCACTTGAGGTCGAGACTTTTGGCACACAAACCCTCTCTCAGCATTTAACGTTCCATCCGTGCGTGTCAGCGACGGTCCAAATGGCGTGCGAGGAACCAAATTCGTCGACGGTGTACCAGCCGCTTGTTTGCCTTGCGGTACCGGTCTAGCGGCCACCTGGGACCAGGATCTACTATACAAGGCAGGCATACTGATAGGCAACGAGTGCATAGCAAAAGGAGCCCACTGCTGGCTCGGCCCTACAGTGTGTATTCAGCGCTCCCCTCTTGGTGGCCGAGGGTTCGAGTCAATGGCAGAGGACCCTTATGCAACAGGAAAACTAGCTGCTGCCTACATCAGAGGCGTGCAGTCCACGGGCGTTGTGTCAGTTATCAAGCACTGGCTTGCGAATGATCAGGAACACGAAAGAGTTGGCGTCAATGTCGTTGCTAGTGAGCGTGCGCTGAGGGAGATTCATATGCTTCCATTCCAGATCGCGCTTAGTGATGCGGCGCCTGGAGGTGTCATGGCTTGTTACAATAAAGTCAATGGCAAACACGTTTCAGAAAACCGGGAGTTCCTCGACTCTTTGCTCCGCGAAGAGTGGCGGTGGAAGGGGCTCATCATGAGCGATTGGTACGCAGAAACTACGAATTCTCCTCAACTATAGCCGATACTGACAATCATTTCTTGTTCTAGGTTCGGGACTTATTCTACAACCGAGGCCATCAATGCAGGACTAGACCTCGAGATGCCAGGACCAACAAGGCAACGCGGCCAACTTCTCGACCTTGCCGTCTCAACCAGAAAGGTATCCCGTTCTACCATAGATACCCGAGCGCGTAACGTCCTCGAATTCGTCAAGAGATGCACAAATGCTCCTGTTGCGGCTGAAGAAGGAGGACGCAACCTTCCTGAAGACAGACAACTCAACCGAAAGCTCGCCGGCGACAGCGTTGTCTTGTTAAAGAATGAATGCAACCAACTTCCCCTCAAGCGACCTTTCAAAAGCATTGCTTTGATCGGACCGAACATGAAGACCACTTCGTTCTGCGGAGGCGGCTCTGCCCATCTTCAGCCTTACTACACTGTTTCTCCCTACGAAGGGATCGTGGCCCAACTGCCGCCGGATATCGAGGTACGATACGAAGTCGGTGCTTCAGCAAGTGGGTGGAATCCACTCATGCAGGGCAGTATGATCACCACGCCGGAGGGGTCACCAGGTATGCGGATGCGCTTCTACAGTCAAGGTCCCAGTGAGCCCGACCGCGATATCATCGACCAGAGCCATCTGCCGGATTCTTCTTGGCAACTGATGGGCTACTCGCATCCTAAGCTAGACAAGCTTTTCTACGCAACTGTTGAAGGCAATCTCGTCGTTCCAGAAACAGGACTGTTTGAGTTTGGCCTCGCAGTCTATGGCTCTGCCCGACTCTTTGTCGATGGTCAGCTCTTGATTGATAACAGTCTTGTCCAGCGAGGCGGAACATTCTTCTTCGGCAAAGGTACTGTCGAAGAAAAGGGTCAAATACACCTTATTCAGGGCCAGCAGTACCGTATCGCAGTAGAGTATGAGAGCGCCCCATCCTCCAAGCTCGTCAAGCCGGGCGTGGTCAACTTTGGCGGTGGAGCGGGAAGAGTTGGTCTAGCGAGTGCAGTTAACCCCGAAGTCGGTATCCAGAAAGCCGTTTCAGCAGCGCTACAGTCCGATGTGACCATTTTGTGCGTTGGGATGACGAGGGATCAGGAATCTGAAGGCTTTGACAGGCCAAACATGGATCTTCCTGGATCACTTTCGCAGCTTGCATCAGCCGTCTTGACAGCGGTTCCAGACGCCATCGTCGTGACGCAGAGCGGGACTCCATTCAACATGCTCTGGGCAGAAAAGGCCAATACCCATTTACACGCTTGGTTAGCTGGTAACGAGACTGGAAACGGCATTGCTGATGTTTTGTTTGGCGTAACCTCTCCTAGTGGAAAACTCCCGCTTTCTTTTCCACGCCGTTTACAAGATACCCCGACCTTTTTAAACTTTGGTAGCGAGAAGGGACGTGTAATTTACGGTGAGGATATCTATGTTGGGTATCGATACTATGAAAAGGTGGATCGACTCGTACTCTTTCCTTTTGGGTGAGTGATGATAAGACTCTACTCAGGACAAACTAACGTGATATCCGCAGCCACGGTCTATCTTATACCACGTTTACCTACGACAAGCTGACCATCGCATCCTCGCACGTGAGCTTCGAAATAACCAACTCTGGTACCATGCCTGGAGCCGAAGTCTCTCAGCTTTACGTCGCTGCTGACGAGGCAACGTCTTCAATCCAGAGACCTAAAAAGGAGTTGAAGGGTTTCAAGAAAATATACCTGCAACCTGGCGAAACTGGGAGGATAGAGATTCCACTAGACAGGTTTACCACGTCGTTCTGGGATGAGGAATTGAATTGCTGGGTGTCTGAGAGAGGTGTGTATAGGGTACTAGTTGGATCGAGTAGTAAGGAGATTTTGCTGGAAGGGGATCTCCACGTGGAGGAAACCACTAGATGGAGTGGGCTTTGAAGAATATATTAGATAGCATGTGAAGGAATCTATAGAAACTATAGCATAAGCTTGGCTATTAGCATGGAGCAAATACTATTTTGTTATTATATGTCTGGGATTCTTCCTAGGTTTAATTGACCACGAACACAAATTAAAGCTAATAATCAGTAATAGAGAAGCCCTCCCCGCCCATTGGAGATGCATTAATTGTCGCCGATTATCTTCGGCCTCTCATTCCTGACCGCGATCGCTTACGGAACTTTATACCTTCTGTTCGCGACGGTCTCCGAAACCTTCCAGACAAAATATGAAAGTGTCACCAACGTCGGGCTTATCTATCTCGTCTTCGGATGCGGTCAGATTGTCGGACTTGTTCTCTTCGGCATGGTGTCAGATCCAATCCTATGATACGCCAAAGGAGGCGAGCTCAAACCTGAGTATCGTCTCCCCCTTATGATCCCGTGCAGTGCGATAATTCCGATCAGATTATTAGTATATGGATGGACAGCAGAGGATTGAGTCTTCTGGTTCGTACCTGTCATTGGCACGTTCATGATCGGCTTTGGGATGATCATAGTGTTTACCTCCCTGAGCATGTATTTGGTCAACGCTTTCCCCACTTATGCTGCTAGTGTTACTGCGGTAAATAACGTGCTTAGAAGTATTGGACGTACATTTTTAACTCTTACTGGTCCAATGAAGTTTTAGGCGATCGGTCAGGGATGGGGAGACACATTTCTTGCTGGTGTATCATTGGCTATGATCGGCATGATCGTAATATCTTACAAATACGGGGAACGCCTAAGAACACAGGCAAAGTAATAGCTAAAATTGGATCTGTAAATTTACAAGAATGCAGTACTATGCAGTCCATTTATCTTGAACAGCGGTTAAATAATATCTGGTGAGTTTGGTTGAAACCCGTCAAGACCCCATGTCACAAGTCGATAGCATGCAGCTACGCCGCCTCTCGTTTCGTAAGAATACTTCTCAAGGCCATGTAAGAAACCAACAACTATCTCACGCCAATTATGTGGAAGAACCAGTCGCCCAGATGCAGTGCGGGACTGAAACTGGAGGCTCCGAGCAGCACCAATCAGTATCATAGAGCAAGCAGTGCTATTTCGAATCCATATCCATAGTCCATGATCGAGCTTGTTCATTCGATCCACGGCCTTTAGTCTCCAAACACAATACCGCAGGCCCAGGGAGGCTATACTGGCGATCTCATCATTAAGAGCCCTGGGGAGTTCAAGGGCGCAGTCAAGACATAGTCGAATGAATGGCCGGCACAGAAGCTCCTTGATGAAGAGATATCGCGAACGGAGAATTCTTTTATAGAGATTCGCCTCGGGAGAAATAGTTGCATCTGGTGGCGGAAATGATACTTCCGGCGGTAGGGACAGATACCAGTCTTGCAGCTGCGAGCCGAAAACCTCATATGATCGGAGTAAAGACCTGGCCTGCGCTTCGCTGAGGGACCCGGAGATCTCGACCTTGGCGTCGACGATGCGGTTGATCAAATGTCGGGCGGCTATGTCTGCAAGAAAGTAATACCACGCTATGGTCTCGTCGAACAAGCAGTTCGCTGCAGGCGGTGACGGAAAAGTGAGACGATCCTCAATGTGTTCGAGCATTGAGCCGGGTAAGCTAGGTATTTCGTACCGAATCTCACTATAAGCCACCTGGTGAGTTCGCAATCAGACATACAGACGCGGCTGCTCACGTACACTTCCGATTTATAGGCTGTATAAAAAATGCTTTGCTTGATTGCTTGCGGACTGGAAGAGAAATTCTCTGGCCCGGCAGGCATAGGTTCCCTGTAAGCGGTTTAAGCGTTGGTATCGGCGTTTCAAAGCCAGTATACGTCTTACATGGCCCATATCGCAGAATAGCAGGAATTTCCTGCCATTGTAAAATACCTCCAAGCCTCGAGTGGCTGTAAGTTACACATGAACCAGATACTATAACTCCCGTCAGTATGCCTATCTCCGCATAGACTCGAGAGGCACGTCCTCTATACGAAGACATCTTACCCTGCCAAACATAAACACTGGGCTGATTCCAATGTATTATGACTCATTGCTCTCCCGAGTCGTTTACACGCGACGCTCCAGTACCTATAAGCAATATCGGTGGTTTGCTCAAGATCCCAACTGTTGTGACTCGTCGGTGTTTCGACATGCGGGTCCTGGCATATAGCACCGATAGCGCATACAAAGGCAACAAGACACGTCTGCGTCGTCCAGTCCAAGCCATTTTCGGAGACTTTAATAATGTACTGGTCGAGAATAGTTACGTCTAGAATGGGGTTAACGCTATGGACAGTAGCAAGATAGCATTTCTGTAATTTCTTTAGCTCTGAGAAACCTATCGGGGGGAGCTCATCAGGCATAGCCATTAAGCTCCCGTTATCGATAGGGATCAGATCGATTCCCTGTGGAAATATATTCCATGTTAAGATACTTTCGAGTCCTTCAGAGAATCTCTTGATATGACATCCAGGGGCTGAAATAGATTGTGGAGGAGCAGTCAAGTTGACCAAAGACTCAGCTTCGCTATGTCTTATTGGCTGTATTATAGTGCGTGTATGAGAAGTTGTATTAGATAGGCCCGGCGAATGTTGTTCTTTTATGTTTTGTGCTAAGTCTTGGATGACCTGTAAGATCTGCAAACCCAAGTCATGACTTCTTCAGCCGAGAGAGATCTCGGTCAGTTTATGGAGCCACAAAAAGAACAAGGAAACGTACAAGGGCCGATCTGCTGAGTTCATAGTATCATATTGGCACTCCGAGTTGCTCTTCTCACAATAGCTGCAAACCGGCCAGCGGCTATCGCACTTCGTCTTCCTCGAACGGCACACTTCGCACGCTACAGCAACGCGTCTTCGGATTGGCTGGGATCTGGTAGCCCCAGGCTCTGGGTCATTTCGTGCCAGACGTGGTCTCTTCGCTTGGCGGCTGGTACCTGGTGAAGTATCATCTTGAATTCGAGCTTGGGGCTGCATTATGGAAAGGTGCAGAGAGGGTATAGAGTAAAGTAAGAGGTTTCGGGGCCTCCCCGACGACCGTGTGCAGGGTTTATAAATGAGACACGTGCAGTAAAAGTCTGGGACTAAGTCCAGTCTGGCCTAGTGTTGTGGTTTTAGGTTAGTTGATGTCATTTATTTCTCATCAGTAAACTCGGTGTTTTGTGACGTACCCTATATCGGGGTCTTATATCCCTATTCCTAGGGCAGTATCTAGTATAATACCTGAATTATATAGAGCCTAAACTGCTCTCTATTAGCTTATTCAAAGAGGCAGTTCAAGATTGCCTTTGTGGATGTTTAATATTGTACAGTAATTTTAATGCGGATTCGGTCAATGCAAATAGTTCATACCACTAACCAGGCAAGGAATCATAACAAAACGACCATGGCGGACTTGATTTATGCAACTCCCCGAAGCTCATTAAAGGTTGATGCCAATCACACACTTAAGGACGTAACTATCGGTTTATAATTTATTATATTACATCATTCCCTAAAGATCTCTTAATCCATCGTTGATCTAGCTCGCCCATTGTGACCTTACCCACCCGTTCCGCCTTGACCGTCTTCCACAGTGTCGTTCTAAGCAGATATGTCGGAGTACAGCTCCAAGCGTGGCACCAACTGTTATTCCGTACATCCCCATATGGACTCGCCATACAATCTTGCGCATCGTAACATTCCCAGAACGTATCTGCCCCCGCCTCCACCATGCCGCCCCAATATGACCTGATAAGATGAACACACTCATCGTAACATTCCAGCTTCGCAAGAGCGTCGCAAACATGATGCCATAGATAAGGTGTGAGCGGCTTCAGAGCATCTGGGTGTGCGAGAGTGGCTAGGAGGGCTTTGCGAGCGATTTCTGGAGGAAAAGCCTCGCAAAGAACTAGCCACGCAGCGGACGCGTAGCTGACTTGCTGAGTTTCTCCAGACACAAAGACACCATCCTTGAGGAATGAGTTCGCAGCGTCTGTCATTTTGAGTATCAGGTCGTTGTACGGAGGTTGCTTGTTTAGTCGTACAGCGAGCTTATTCGTAACCTTGAGACAATATAGTAGTACGCCATGCGCTCCCGCACTCTTATCAAGACCCTTTGCCCAGTCGAGAAAAATATGGTGCTTCGTCCGTTCGACCTCGAAGATGTAGGAGTCAGGATTGAGGTTGCTCTGCAGGCGTTTTACACAGTCGAGAACAGTCTCCCAAAGGAGGTAACCAGTCTCTGTGTCTCTGGAAGCCTCAACGTAATCGTAAACAATAGCGGCAAATAGGGCATCATAGTCAGTGATATAGTCTGTCGAAGCCGTCAGCGTGGGCTTTTCAAAGATGCAAGCGGGCAAGGAGCCGTCCTCACGACGGACTGCTGCAAACTGGAAAAGGCATCTCTTGACGAGATTGAAGTCTCGAAATGTGCTGTAGTTTGCCAGAGCTTGTAGGCGGAGATCTCCAATCCAAAGTCTTCTGTCTCGTCTTGGACCATCTTCGAATACAGTCTGCATACAGTCCCGTAGCGTTGAAATGCAAACGTGGTCGATGTCCTGCAGAAGGGCATCTGGGAACTCTATCGCATCGATGTGATGGTCTTGAACGACGGCGCTGACTGATTCGCATCGGACATTTGAGAAAGATACCTTGAACTTGGCAGAAGTATCAATAATTTGAACTCGTAGGTACCGGAAGGAATAACGGCGGGGAAGGTTTATCGTCTGCGGACATGTGTCGACATTGATGACCTCGTCAGGAAGCCAGGCAGTGCTGATCCAGGTTTTCACATTGTCCATATCCATTGTTACATCAAGTGGCGACTCGCCAAAGGCGAGGCGGAGCCGACATGGAGCGTCCATGTTTTGCCCGATATAGTCCAAGTGGAATGAGAGAAACCCGACCATATGAATACCGAAATCGAGGATAAATTCGGACCCCTTTCCCCAAGATAGGGACAAGAGGTCATTGATGTCATGGTCAACAGTGCAAGCCTTGAGGCCCAAGAATCGCAGGCTGGCTTTCTCGAATCTGATCATCCTCTGGGGAACTCGGATGTATGGATGAAGCTTGGGCAGTAAGTCGGCTGCGATGCGCTTAAACGTTTGAGCCATGTTTGCTGCAGGATCGGAACGGTTTGTTTCCTGGAACATATTTTCTGGAGGAGATGGTGGACGGTCAGTGGATGAAGCAAGCAGGAGGATGACCGCCCAAGGTAACAACCGATAAGTGAAAAAACTCAAAAACAATAATTCTCGCACCAAGACAACCCGAGACCGATAAAAGATTTCACTGCAACGGTTCTGAAGGTTGAGTTGCTGCGGCTGGAATCTGAATCCAACTAGTGGTCGGGGAGGCTACCCGATCCTGCGGAACATGTGCAGCCAATTAACAAAGCCTAATCGGAGTGTAACTTAGCTCACGGGGAGCCTCCCCGAAGTTAGCCCCAATTTTAACAGCATCAAAGAGGTCTAGAGCCGCCACTGATCAATAATTCTGCACTAGTTTCACGAGAAGGTTCAACAGGAAAAACATTGCAAGTATTGATTGTATCCTCGTTGCACTCGGACCGCCACACAATCAATAGCTTAACTGCTTCATACGGCTAAAACCTTAACCAGAGATGCAACATGTTTCATGGTCGCGATCCTATTGAGGCTGCCAATACCCCACATCGTTCTAGAGGCTGCCACGAGACTCGAGGAACCAACTCCAGTTCGTGGCATTCACCCCGGTAATCCTCCCCGGTGCTCATCAAAGCCCTCACGACAACCCCATGGGGAAAAACATTAGATCCAAACTGTCGGATCACAGGACAATACCTACTTAAAGGCACGCACCCGACAGCCTGTTGATCTACATCACTCACCCAAACTCCCCTTTCATCAACAACAGTTACCATGTCTTCCACCAAATCCAAACATGGAGTTGACAACTCCAAGCTCGATGGTGAGGTTGCTGAGTATCACGTCGAGGAAGCTCTCAAAGCATCGCAAGTCAAGGTCGAAGCAGGGCAGCTTTCTTCGGGTTATGAGTCCCTAAGCTTGTGGCAAACCGTCAAGGTCTTCAAAGTTGCTTCGGCATATTGCTTCGCTGCAGCTTTCAGTGCTGCTACCGATGGGTATCAGATCGGGTAGGTCCTGTCGCCTCTGTTAAACTTCATGTCCATATTTGTTAATCCGATCCAGGATCAATGGAAGTATCATTGCCAACAAGGGCTTCGTTCACCAATTTGCGACTGCGACCAACGCCGACGAAGACGAATACCTGACTGCTCCTATTCTAGCTGGCTGGAGTTCCATCATGTCTGTCGGTCAGATCATCGGCATGTTGACAATTCCCTTCCTGTCGGACAGATATGGCCGCAAGACTGCAATGTGGACCTATTGGACTATCCTTGTCAGCAGCGTCCTGTGCGAGACTCTGGCCAGGACTTGGCCAGTTTGGCTAGTCGCCAAGCTCCTTGCGGGGGTCGGAGTTGGCTGTCTTCAGTCGACTCTGCCCGTCTACATCTCTGAGTGCGCCCCGACCCGTATCCGCGGAGGTCTTCTCATGTGCTACAGTCTCTGGTGGACTATCGGATCCTTCTTCGCCTATATAGCCCTCCAGCTACTAAACCGAAAGAACCCCAACATTTGGCTGACACCTATTTATACCCAATGGGCTCAGATCGGTATCATGTGTATCATATACGTCTTCCTTCCGGAGTCACCCGCCTGGTGCGTCAGTCGTGGTAACGCAGATGGTGCTAAGAAGCAGCTGATGAGGCTCAACCACGGCGTCATCGACTACGATGAAGAGCATCAGTACCAGATTATTGTGCAGACTTTTGATCATGAGAGGATGGTTGCAGCTGAGCAGAAAAAAGAGCACTGGTATGCCATCTTTCGCGGAACCGATGGCCTTCGAACTGTTATCTCTCTGTGGCCGAACCTGACACAGCAATTTATTGGCCTCACCCTCTTTGCGACCTTTGGAACCTACTTCTTTCAACAAGCTGGCTTGGCTGACCCTTTCACGATCAAATGCATTACGTCTTCCATTAATATCACCACGCTCTTGATAGTCGTCTTGGTGGCCGATAAAATAGGTCGTCGCCGTATATCATGCTTCGCCACGACGCTTTCATGGACAGCCTGTGTAGTCATTGGAATCCTTGGTCTGATCCCCAGGACAACGGTGACTTCAAGCATCTTTGTTCTATTTGTATGCCTCTGGAGTAAGTCTCTTTATCCGCCTATTGGTTATAATTTACGATACTAACAATCTCTAGATATCGGAATGATCTCCAATGGCGCTGCTGGTTGGGGCTTCATAGCTGAGATATCTTCTCTGCGTCTTCGACCCTATACAGCTGGCTTTGGGGCTGCATGCACCTGTGTTGCCGGAGTCATTATGAACGTCCTAACTCCATATATGGTTAATGCCAACAAGTGGAACTGGGGCTTCAAGACTGGCTGGTTTTACGCTGGTGTCGGACTACCCTTCCTTATCGGTATATGGCTTCTTCTTCCCGATACATCGGGGTAAGTGACAGAACACAAAATGGTTTACGGGACATTATATACTAACATGCATCAGACGAACTGCAGCTGAGGTTGATGAACTTTTCGAGAAGAGGATTAAGCCTTGGAGGTTTAGCAAGACCCAAATAACAGCCTGAAAGCAGAGGATAAGCCTATGTGTCTCGGTCAAAATTTAGACTGTCTAAGAGTCAGGGGTTGCCTAGCTTAAATAGCCTTAAATTTCTGCTTTTGGCCGCCTAGAGTCGCCTATGGTATTCAGAGTCATTCGCTTTCGTGACATTATTACTCTGGCCCAAACATGTGGTAAAGGGGGACCCTGGCCTAGGCTCAGCATTAACGAGATTAACCAAGCAACAATATAGGATAAGTCCGTTGAACGGTCTTCGCGCAGGGTATCTAGAGATTCCGAACGCTGTCAATGGATGTTGCCAAGACTCAAGAGTTGAAGAAGTAAGAATACTGGTGTTTTTGGCGCCTCAAGCATGGCTGCACTGTCATTGATCAAACTTAACTTACGTTTGAGCAGGTAAGAGTCTTTGCTAAGCTGGGCCCTTTGGGACTTGGGTTCTTGACTGACCGATACCAATCAATCATACCAAACGGAATCGTTGCATCCTTGCCAAGATCTCAATTTATCCAACGCGCTATCTTAGCGCGATATATGTTCAAGCTATGTACTGGCCTGAAATGACAGGGGTTCTTGGCTCATCGTAGTGTCTCGCCTCTACTCCGAACCTTATACCTTTTAATGAGCCTTTATCCTTACAATCTCGGTAGCCATGACTGTATAAATGTTCCAAGCTGACTTAAATCACGCCGTGTCGGAATGTGCTCCAACTTGCATCACCGGATATTGATCGAGCCTTTGGTGTACAATGCCATCACTAGAGGACCAATCTGGACGAAATCTTTGAACAGAATCGTAGCGTAGTGTCAAACACGATGAGGGACCATTCTCTGTTAAGTCTCCCCATGGCGAGGAAGGAGGGTTTGTTAGGCCTGGGAGCAAGGGTGTAGCTTGTGTCTTAGTCTCGAGGGTTAGGTATGGATGTTCCGATCCGGCTGGAGGAGTGCTTGATTGAACTTGTTGCAAAAGGATGGGCAGCTGATAGGAACAGTCCTGCTGCTGCCAAACCTCGGTGGTCCTACAATCATGTTTGTGCGCGTCGAACATTCGCTAAGTCCTCAATCAGCGGAGCGTATAGCCATTTTGTCCAAGGCCCTGACGGACTGACTTTCTTTGCTTCTGCACACCTACACCACTGGGACGTCAAAGTGTCTTTTTCGGTAAGTACGTCTGCATGCGCATTTGCGGGCGTTTCTGATTGTCAGCAGAATTGCGCGGGACAATCCGAGGACGTCGCTTATGGCATGTTCGTGGTCAAGTCTTTTGATCGTCTCCTTTACGACTCACAAGCTTGATTATTAACCTAACGGATAGCCAGATCGGAGATTTTTCCGGGTTTAAGCCGGGCTCTCGATCGGAACGGCAAGGGTGTTCTCTTCGATCGAAACAACGTAGAACAGGGAGCAATCGCATATCACGTGGCGCCGTGACTGTCGTGTAGACCTAATTTCAGACATGATTCTGCCAGCACCTACCTCAGCATACGGTAAGCGCGTATACGATGATTGAAAGAACAAACGCTAAGCAGTGCTGTCCATAACTCCAACAACCTATCTCCTCAAGTCCATTCACGTGCAACTCCCTCTCTCCCAAGCCTTCTTCCCAGCCCTTCCCCAGTCACATGAGCCTCATGCCGGCCATCAAGCGTCTCGAGGGCAGCCTTCGTCAAGTCCAAGAGCCACTCTTAAGGACGACTGGTCTCGCTCTCGTGGGGTTACTAAGCGAGGAACTGACGCGAAATCGATTGACAAGTATTGACCTGGGATGAGGTGGATGGAAGGAGTGAATTAAACCGAGTTGCTTCTCTGTATGATAACTTTGTTGCACTTGGTAAGCGCGAAAGACCCGGCAGGTAATTGAAACAATGCTGAGACCAGCCGGACGCACGACGAATTGTATCTTTACTAACAGTGGCTTGTTCGTGAATGCGTTGTCTTAAGATTGGATTCGCTATTCGAACTTATGATAGATCGGTGTCTAAGGTAAAGGAAATATCAATCACGGCTTCGGAAAGTGCGGTGTGCTGCGATGGGCTTGGGACAGATGATCTGTTGACGTAATAA
The DNA here is from genome assembly GCA_900312805.1 of Fusarium torulosum. Lineage (NCBI taxonomy): Eukaryota > Fungi > Ascomycota > Sordariomycetes > Hypocreales > Nectriaceae > Fusarium > Fusarium torulosum. The sequence continues at coordinate 27,853 of ONZP01000304.1, forward strand.
ATGTAGATAGCTGTGCCGTCCGTGACCTCGACCTTCGTTAGAAGATGAGAAGCTGAGCAGGTAGTATTTTCAATCCGTCGTTGCTAGGTCTAGATAGACAGGGACAGAAAACAGTCGAGCGCCATATAGAAATTATGACCAGGGTATTCAGAAACTCAAAATGCTCAAAGTCAATAACACTGATATCTGCGTACAGCTGGCGTTTGTTCCCGCAGCCTCTTTGTCAGACATAGACCGCTTATGTATTCCTATTGCGCTGTTCTCCCATTACATCACTGCCTGTATCTCTCCCAAATAATCTTTGTTCTCCAGAATTCCCCTCGCTGACCTCTCCACTGCAGTTTCTTTCTTTGCCCTATCGATCCTTGTTAGCATGGTGCGCATCACCAACGGAATTGGGGGTTGCTGACTTGCATACACTTCTTATTACCATCCGCGAGAGATGCTCGGATACTTTTACAGAAAATGCTATTACCCACAGATGAGGACTTTATTCCAGCGACGAAAAGATTACCAAGTGAACAACTCCTGGCCAGATCGCCGCCATTTCCGCATCTCTTTTACAGCACCAGATTGGACCCCTCGTGTGCCCGTTACTGAACTCTCCCCATCAGTCTTTAAGCAATTCACCGAGACGACGGAGTGATACACTGACAGCGGAGAAGCAGAGTGCCTATAACCATTTGTGAAAAGTGTATCGGCATTCACAACATTATAAACAAACCATTGGCCCGTCTGGACCATATCATCGGGAAGGCTGGTTATGTAAAGACAATTTGCCGTTCGAATATCTCAGTAGCGTCTTGACATTCAGCCGGATCAATATAGGGTAGCTTGCCGAAACACGAGCGCTCCACCAAATTTGGTCACGCGCCCCACTGGCGATAGCTTCAAATTCCGGACGCCGAATTTTTGAACTTTAATAGCGATTGCTCCACGCCACAATACCCGGGTAGTAATTCAAGCACTACAGGCCTATGGTACGCTTTGAGCCGCATCCCATGAAGCCAAAATAATTTCGGTCCTGAGTCTTGAGATCTCATCCCGGCCTCGGAGGGATCTGGGTCAGTGCTGACCGGCCGGTGTCCGGACCTCGTGACGTTGGCACATCCGGAGAAAATGATGTCAGTCCAGCAGTTTGAGAACGGAAGGTGGAGCTGTACAGACCAAAACTGGGCTGTACAACACCTCTTGCTCTTTTTGTGGTGCAGGTCCGAAACGGAAAGAGGTGTTGTACAAACCAAAACTGGGCTGTACAGCACCTCTTGCCAGAAATCCCAGGTTGGAAAAGACCAATGAGAAGCATCTATACCGCTACCACTGCGGCTTAACTCATCAAGTTACGGCGGCTACGAGTAAAGCTAGTAATGATAACCTATATCGCTATTATATAGTCTACTTATAGTATTTTGGTTGTTTCTCAAATTGTAACTTATAAAACTTTCAATACCTTATCGGTCATATACCCCAACGTGGTTCATGATGTGTCCTCTATCCCTGACTGCGAATTGCAAAATCGCCAACAAGGAAGGATGTTACTCGCCACAGCATGAGGTTTTGCCTCCCGTGGGTTGAACTCGGTGGTGAAACATTGGAAGACAGTCAGGGGCTTCGATTTTCCTTCATTTCTCGACGGCTCCACTGTGTTATCGTGAGACTGAAGTTTGTACGCTGGTGGTTCCCTTAAGAAATGGGAACATAACTGCGAGGTCATGGGCGGAAACAAAGGAATGTTGTAGACGATAGGACATCCCGGACTTGGCCGTCTTGAAATTGTGCTGGCTGCGACGCCTGTTGGTACATGATAAACACCTTGGTCAGGGCCAACACCGTCTTCTCTTGCGGGTAAAACTAGGCATGGCTGGTCTGGTTGGCGAGAAGTGATATCTTAACCTCTGTACACGGGGTAACTTGAGCATGTTCTGACGCTGTCAAGGTCTGGGGCGTGTTGAAGTCTAAGTCTGCAGTTGAATCTGAATACGTGCGAGTCTGGAATAATGCGGAAAATCTCACTGCCTGGGCACGGTTGTACTCCGAGCTACACACTTCTGTTTGAACGAGACCCTCTATTCACTATCCAGCTATCTGCCATGACTAGACAAGTATTCGCCATGAACTAGGAGTAGTGTATTCGCTGAAAATAATAGAGTTAACAAACCCTTTGATGCTTGAGGTTTCAGATCGTGGCGAGTTGAACTCAAGACTTCAGACAGGAGTCAATATGGTATTCATTTACAACACGATCGTCAATAGTGTGCGGGATATTATATCTTGAAAGCAGTGGTCTGTGGGTGTGTTAAAGAACACCGAGCTTTTGAGTAAGATGTTGATGGTTATGTTTCAAGTAGAAGTGGCTCTTCCAAAAGCTGATTCCCAAATACCTCTCCTGACTACCAGAAACATTTCGCCTCATCTCAGTAGTAATATCAAGGACTGCTGGTCTTAGTCGTCGTGACTGAGTTCCATTACTTCCTCGAGACAAGTCTGCGAGACTGCGGTATCAGGTCGGTGTATAATGTGCATTGAATCTTGTAGCACGGTCTGTTGCCGTAGGCCTCGTGTGGTCCTTGAAACTGAGAAGCGCCAGAAGCTGACAGGAAGCCTCTTGATACCGAGTTTGTGGTCTAACGATGTGATCCCAGCCCTGCGTTTATCGGCGCCGTAAGACCGGTACCTATCGTCGGATCGTGTCAGTTTTCCACTACGGATCTTAAAGTGGGACGTACCGCCTGCAGGGTTGAAGTAACGAAAGCTCGATAGTAACTAGTAAGGTTGGTAAGGCTGAGAATAGTCTTGAAGTAAAGACTATTGGGATTCGTTGTGTAGTGCATTTCTGAAAAGAACAAGCAACGCCTAGTTTCCGTTGAGCCACAGCCTCGTTCGTAGTCTCCTGAGGACCGTTGTGTAAGCAACAGAGACTCGAGAGAAGCTGCAGTACCGAGCCGCATGTCCTGGCACTGTTTCGAGGCTAGCACCACTGGATTCCCGCCACTTACGCTGTTATCTTGAGGTCTTGCAGCGCCAGTTAGAACAAGCATTCTTACATTCAGTACCTCCAAGGGCCTCACGTGGCTTTGGGCGTCGATTGTAAGGCTCGAACTGGTCTCGGCGTTGATTTTAAGGATTGCCTAGGCTCGGGAGATGACTGGCGTGTCTCACGTCTTCCACAGCCAACTCGGCAGGGCCAATAACGTCGCGTTAGGCACTCAGCTCACCACAAGACCCCTGAGCGAGTTTAAAATGAGGACATTGACGTGGTAAATGGATTCATTAATCGCTATGTATAGGAAGCTCGATGTACCACATTTACGCAGTGGAGGGGCTACACGGGTGCTTCCAGTGCTCCTGGGGCATGATGCGCCGTCAATATGAACCCAGCGCCCAAGTCAGGCATCGATCTGTTAGTGCAGTTTGATATGGGTTAGCTTGCGAAAGCACTACATTGTGTAAAGTTGTGCAAACTCCAAACTCCGTAGCCGCCGTGGCGTAGATAGCCCCCCTGAGCTGTCTCAACTGTATGACCAACCACAACGATTCAGCGGAGCCCCTGTGACAGAGTTGTTTTTTCTTTGTCTTAGTCTCTCGCATTCGCAATATGGAAAGAATGAGTACTCCGTACATGTATTCTATATATACCTTTTCAGCTTGACTGGAGACTTGTCCGCTGAACCAAGAAAATTACAAGTCCCCGTTTAATCACCTTGATATAGATATTAGTACTAATTTATCGTCACCTTGCCAGTTTACAACGGTGGCTTTTGCCCACTGACAAACAAGAGGACCACCAGCGTTAGGATCTCACAGCCATCACCGAAGCGCACGAGTTCTCTTAGGCAGTGACAGTCAAGCGAGACCTGGGACCCACCAGCTCTCTGGCCGCAACACTCGTTTCCGTCCTCGAGACTATTTTTATTTCGCAGTCACATAAATCACACCTTACTGCTTTCCAAACCTAAAAACGAATCCATTATATGAGTCAATTGCTGGCCAGAATGATAAGTATGCGCGAGATGACGTTTTCTCTGATCACGGGGGAAGTCGTCTCGGATGAGAAGTCGCTACAGGGCAGAGGCTTGGGAGAGACTTTGTGCTAGTGATGTTTATTCGAGGCGGGTAAATCTAAGGGTCGATACTTCGTTACCGTCGGTCTGAAAATTCGTGATGAGCCAGGATCACTTCGAGAGGAAGGCTGCCACTGCAGAGACGTAAGGAGGTTAGGTAAGGCTGAGTAGGGACTGGCAGACGTCAGGTCCTAACTTTCCGGGATCGTGGAATTTTCCAGGCACTGTAGGATGGATAATATAATCGAAAGGAATAGCGCCAGCAAATCCGGTAGACTGGCAATGAGAGGCCCTTTGTAAATGATAATCGATATCAAAATCGCAGATCTAGGAGTTTGACCTTGATCTCTTCTTCCGCTTGCACTATGAAACCCGATGGGTCTAAATAGATTCGATGAAAGCTATAGTAACTGCTTGACTTGGGAACCAAGTCCTTGTTAGTAGGCTAGTGGTTGATAAAGATACATTATGGGCCTTTCTCGAAACTCTAAACTTGTTCTGGACCAGCCATGGATACCAGTACTCGTCCGAGGTCACGTCTTTGAGAATTGCCCAGGTGCGGTGTTGACGCGAGGCTGCTGGTTTGGATGCTGCATGAGAGGTGGGAACTGACGTCCGATATTCGGGATAGACTTGGCTTGAAGCTGCTCTGTGGTTTAAGATTTCCTGATCTGAGATCGCTGCTGGTACTTCTGGTTCGAAGGTGACACTTGCTAATGCGAGTTTTTTTGGGTGCTGTTGATGTTTGTCCAAGCTTGCTGCTGGTGTTTGATCTGCTGCGAAAATGTTGAGAGTTGTGTATATGTGGTGTTTGCCGGGGCTATTGTGTGGTTTGGACGCTGGATGGAGGAAGGTGGAAAATGTTCTGTATTTTGATGTTTTCTCGTTCTCGGGCTGTTGTTTAGGTCAGAGAAGATCGTTAACAGCCAAATGGGCGAACTGGTCGGCGTCCTGGGCGAGGACCTTGGAGATGAAATTTGTTCGGTCGGTGGCGAGAAGGTCTTTTTGGAATATGTCGGGGTGTTATTATGATGGATGGCCAAACAGGGAGGCGTTGCTGATCTAGAGGAAGAAGTATGGAGAGTAGTCGTCGTCGAGTCGACCGAGGTGCCCTGCGGTCGAATGTTGGCTCGCGATCCTGCTGTTAGAACCAGGCTGTGCTATAAAGAAGAAGGCGAGACTTTCTCATGCGTCTTGCTTGCGAGCCTACTCTGTCGATGCTATCCATGTTCGTCTGAACTTATTGTCCGTACCTTTGATTCTCCTGTAAAAGTAGACTTTAGTAATGCACATATATTATATCTGCCCATTTCCAGCCCAGAGTCTCTCCAGTAGCTTGAACGCTTCTGTGAAAAGACAAAAACTGACTGGTGCGGTCTGTGGGCTTGGAGCTGATGGTAATTTTGGTGGTGCCGATTGAAGCTGCTGGTAGGTCGGGGTCAGGCCATTTGTTTTTGGCACCTCAAGCTTCATTGTTAGGCTAGACGAAAGGAGCCAAGCGTTAGGGACAAACGCAAAAATCTTGAGGAACCATGTCATATGTTCCGCCAAGGACATCTCAGCTACAACAAGGCCGCGCACAATTGAACATTGAACAGAGTGTGCATCGGTAGATGTAGATAAAATGGTGGACGCCAAAAAACGAGGCAGACTATGACGGCAAGCTGGAGGAGGAGGCTGATGGTGTGGTAGGTGGGAATCTCTTCGTGGACGAACAGCTCGACAACGAGAGTAAACAACGATTGGGCATAGAATCCGACGCGGATTTCCAAGGCCGGAGAGGTCGCCGTTGCCGTGTACTTCGCAATCTTGGGTGCCGGTCATCAGATTGACTTGGGCCTAGTAGATTTGAGCGGGAGGAAGATATTGTGGAGTTTGCGAATGGGTACGCCGTCGGTTTTACAAGTGTTAACTCTGAAGTCTTGCGTGAAGCAGGGGTCGAGAACAAAAAAACAACATGATTAGGTCTTGGAACATATCCCTGGACTGAAGTTCTTTCTGTTCCTTGTACATACTCTCTGCTCTGTAACAAAACCTTCTGTTCCCTGACGATATTCTTTCTTCTCCCTTATGCAAGTGGCGCTCTTGCTTTGTCGCAACGAATTGCCCCACTATATCTTCCCCTGCCTGTACACTTCTTACACTTGCTCTTCTCCTTCACAGTTAACCTTTCCTCCACCAACCCAAACACGAACAGTGTATCGCCTTTCCAGGAGCGACTCAATACGACAGCATCTCCTCGCGGCGAAACCAAGAATATTTTACCCACCGGTGAGTTATTTAACGCTTACTGCAAACGACTTTCTCCCATCTGAGTATCAACAACCTGTACTGCCAACTCATCACAAAACAACACAACAAACAAAAGCACCAAGCCAAGCTCATGCTGATACGGTACATGACATATCAATAGCCTCAAATACGTCACTTCCTCCGAGGTAAATGTTCCCGCAAACGGGGCGCTATCGCAATACGCTACAAACGGCGCCTTGTTTCGAGCACTAGAAACGACCCTCTACGAAATCCACTTCCAAACGTCCTACATCAAACACACGACCGGCCATCATGACTGCCAAACGATCCAACGCATCCCCGGCCGCACAAGATGTTTCAGATGCCCAAGCTACTGAAACCGAAACCTCCTCCTTTCAACATCTCGAAGGCATTCCGCAGCCGATTCTCAACCACCTGCGACTTTTGGAGACGGGAAGCAACGGTCCCGATTTTGCACGTTTCTATCTATCTCCTCGTATCTTTGCGAAGAATCGACAGCGCTTTGAAGACCTTTCTGTTCGTTTTGATTTCCATCCGCGCGGCATAATCACGTTTAAAATGCCGTCGCCAGCGCATTGGTACCATACCAGAGCCTTGAACCGACTTTTCGAGCAGGCCCTCAAAAACACCCGTTCAAACAATCAGGATCAAGTGACTCAAATCGTCAATGATATCCAATCTAACGGCGACCTGGTTCTTTCAGCAGAAAAGTGCAGATTCCAGCCTAATGGACAGTTTTGTCACAGCAATTCTCGATCACCCGGTCTCGTCTTTGAAGTCGGTTTCGCACAGAGTACAAGCAGTCTCAAGGCCAAGGCGAAGGACATTATATACAACATGGAGGGTGAGGTAACCACTGTTGTCTGCTTCGACATTGCGTACCCTGAGGATGGCGCATCTACTGTCTTCGTCTATCGAGCCCATTATGCCCAAGGCGAAGTCAAGATCAAATGCGACATGGAGCCCACGGTAGGATCTTTACACGGCCTAGTGAATGCATCAGTGGTGATTAACAATTGTTCCACAGGTCTTCCATACCGCCAGCGATGGCGCAGTCAATCCCGAGAAGCAGCTCGTGCTTAACCTCAAAGACTTTGCTTTCCCAGAGGTATCAAACAACTGGCCTTCTGTCCCTATTCTCATCAAGTTCGAAGCCATCGCCAAGGCACGCCAAGATGCACAGAAAGAGGAAAAGGCCAACAAGAAGGCACTCGGCGGTGAATCCAAGTACCGAATGAGGACCCCGTCGTCATCCAGCGGTGACTCTTGGCCAAGCTCTATTAGCTCAGCTAAAAGCGACCCACGCGATTTCTCGTTCCAGGGGGAGGATTAAGGACTGAGGGTATGATTCCTTGTAGAATGCGAGAGTGCTAGGCCGGGTTTCTTTTATCATTTTGCAGTCGAGTTGCGTATCTCGTGTGTATGGCACGACGGGAGAGCTATGGACCACTATGTGAAACCAGCATACTCTCAATTACATGCCATGGGTGCATCTGGAGGGCCATTTGAGTTTGCGATTGAATCCAGTCTTCTCTATGTATGTGGTAATACCAGGGTGTTCTTTCCCCATGTGGATGTGTTTTCATAGAGACCACTATGCCGTAGGCTCGCTGCCATGAGAATGTAGAAAAATTCAAGCGGATGGCCCATTCCTATGCATTGATGATCTGTTAGGCCGAATCGCTCGACCTAGAATATGAAGACCCGAGTTGACCTTTGTATTTGTGTCTTACTTGACAGCAATGGGATGCCGAGAGTCTGGCTTACTTCGGCCTCTTCAGGCTTGACGTAAGTTTTATAACCTGTCTACCTTTACTGCTGTCTACTACCCTTGACCATCATCGCACTCGTCCGGTCATCCACTCATCTCGCGCTTAGATAGACTTGAAACGGTATCGCACTGGGTCAGCTATATCGGAGATATGGGGTCTGGTTGATCGACCGCAGATTTCCAGGAAGCGTCCTCTGCAGAGCCAGAGTAGTCATACGTGAGTGAGGCTTTGATTTCCCCCAAGGCACAATTGTTAATAGACGGTGGGGATGATAACGTATTTAGGCGACATGGCGACAAGAAACAACAGCGTCGAGAAACAAAGTCGACATCTGAACACGACCCTAGACGGGTCTGAGGTTGGTGAAAGAAGAGCACCTCACTCGGCTTAGAGCTGCCTCAATAACTTTACTATCAGTCTGTCTCACCTTTTCCGGAGCAGTGTGTGCGCTGTGCTAAGGAATGCCACTCTTTGTCCCGCGTGAAATCTCTTTACCTGCATCATCACTCAACCCCCCGCAATAGCCACACACAACGTGTGGCAACTTTTCCACCAACATGACCAAGTGCAGTACCTAGGCAAAGCTGCCAATGGCAAGTCATCTCATCTCACTTCTCTTTATTGCGCCCTTTTGACGTGATCTTTGCAGGCACGACCTACGCTACCAAGACTCTTAAGGTTGGCGCCGTCGACAAAACCAACGGAGACAGCCATTGAGTCCCTCAACTCGATTCCATTGTCTTCATTCGTCGCCGACCTTTCTCTAACTGCTGCCTCCTCCTCGACTGATTCTCCAAAACTCTACATCGCCGAAGCAATCACGCTCGAGAACAAATGGGACAATAAGTCCATTACCACCGAGCCCGAGAGCTTGATATAGGCTGACAACCCTAAGATAGTCTTCGCCTACTAGGAAATTCAGGGTGGAGCGCGTAAAGTCGACGTTAGGATGATTATCTGGCACTGAGAGACTGCTACAGCAACAGCGTTCTATGACACGGGGCCTCAAGTACAAGCATCCCGTCGTTTTGTCTATCCTTACGGGAGCTAGGCATGTCAGATAGACCAGGTCTTACGTATAACAGAGACGAGCCGCCTAAGCTTACCGAAGTACTAGGCTCCTTTTACTCTCAAGTACCGTATACCGGAGAAGCTAAGAGCGAACGAGTCCGCTAACGAGAGGAACCTAATAAAGCCATATTCTTGAGATATTTCTGGAAGATCACTCTTGGCTGATTCGTTTATCAAGACAACGTATCACTCTCATGTAAACACCTAAGCTGCTTTCCTTGGTCTTGCGGCTACCATCGCCTTATTTGCACTTCGGCAGTCAACGCATCATCTATTCTACAAGATCTATGTCATCTCGCCAAGATCCAGTGAAGCTGTTACTACTTCTAACCAGATTGTATACTGTCAGGTAGTGCTAAGAGGAATATGATCTTGAGATTGTCGATCTTGAGTTTCACTCTCATCTATGAACGATTGTCAATTCTACCTGTGCACTAGGATCGCTGAAGTTCACAAAGAGCCCGTAATAGGGCGGTAAGTAAAGAATTCACAGGACTAATTATTCATAAAGAATCAAGTAATTACAATCCTGTGAGTCTTTAAAAATCATGACTCTGACATTGTTCAAGATGTTTCCTAATAGTCCAAACATAGTCAGAGCCCTCGTAGGCACCGTTCTTAGTTACTGGCCCAGCCAGTCGACGAACAAGCAAATCATAAGATCACTAGGAAAATTTGGAGTATCGAGAAAACAGAAAAGCCTTGTTGAACTCCACATCGCTTCTAACAAGGTGGCATTCTCTTATATCCTTATACTTGTCTTATGCCCTAATCCGCTGATATCTAGATCATCCAGCCCAGCCATCGTTCTCTCAGGGTACGCACCATATTCCATGCCAGACGCAGCTTACAATCAGTGCCTGACAAAAGTACATCTCTCTGATAAGACAAGTCAATTGTATTCATTTGGTAATCTGAGTTATGTATACGTTATAATTGTAGCTTCTTCTTGTATTCGCGAATTGAAGCTACGGAAATGATCAGGGTAGCACTGTTTTGATGTAAGACGGGAGTCCACATAACATACTTGTTTGAATTGTGAATCTTATTTTAAACGCTAGTATGTATGAAACTCTTGCTGTCTCTTGAGTGATGCTCCGGAGTGTTGAGTGAGTCACAGAAAGTACGATTACGACACGCCCTCTGTATCGCGGGTGTCCTGCAACTAGAAATTGGTTGCCATTGATTTCTTAATTATTAAGGCGACAGTCATGCTAATAAAGATACTTTGACGGGAAGATACGGGGAGTGAGGATGGACAAGTGAAAATCAAACATTTAATATCGTCTCGGCCGCCAACATCGCCAGAAATAATACACTTACGGCCCCCAACCTCAAAAAGTCATTTCCACAACGCCACATAGCCAGAAACCGCATATCATCACTCCAGAATACCAGCCCAACCACTGTTTTCATAAGGCCTGCCTATACCAAGATTTTAAAAGCGAGAATTGCCTACCAAGTCATGGCACTGCTCTGCACTGCACTGGCAGTGTGTTTGTCATTGTTCACACACCATACGCGTCACGTGAGCAACCAGCGCCGGAAAATCAATAAACAATTTCTCATCTTTCGCTTTACTAAATTCGTATTCTTTTGCTTCTGCTTTGCCTCCATATCTCTGCGGTTCATAGACCGAACTCCTCTGCCTCAAATTCGATATCGCCTTCACCTTTGCGCTTCGACTTAGAACTTCAATCTTACCTTCTCAATCTCAACCGATCCGCGTCTAGTCTTCAGTCACCGACAGACCCTCTTCGAACATGTCCCAAGACGCATCCTCAATCCGCCGAGTCCCCGAGCCATATAACAGACAGAGCGACCGTATCCAGGTCGCCTTCCAGCGAATTCGACAAATTTCTGGGTTTTGGCCGTGGGAACTTCTCGGCGACTACGAGCCCCAAACATGGAGTCAAACTCCTACCGAGGAGCTCAAATCGGCCATCGAGACGGTCTACAATCCCAATTGTCCTCTTGCAATCCAAGACCTCATCAAGCACTTGGAGGAACAAGCTAAGTCCAGTAAGAAGGGGATCGTCGCCCCCCACATGATAAAGAAAACAAATCGTTGGGCCAAGGACAGTATTGTTATACCGAGACATGCCACGAATACCTACACTCGACGAAACGATCGTGCTGCGTCTCTTGTCGCGTCGCGTGAAAGCGCAGATATCGCTCCCTCGGTCGAGAAACGGGCAGGTAGCCTAATCTCTGTCTCTGGAGGGTCGTCAACGCGCCAGAAGGAGGCCGAGAAGACCAAGGAGCGCGAGAACGACCATTTGCAGGACGATGGGTATGTGCCCCTTGACTACTATGGCGACAACGGCGATAGAACTAAAGAAATACGCAGCATCAGGCTTGAGGAAACAAATGATCAACACGAGGAACAGAACGATGAGCATGACGGTCAAGTCGGAGACGTTGAGCATGATGAAAACGACAGCGTGCTCGACTACGGAATGACACTTGGGTCTTCCATATATACTGATCCCGACGATGATGGAACTGATAGTGGCGATTCTGGAGATGAGGTAATTCTTATTCTCACCGCCATCGACGTATCTAACATTGACAGGACTTCGGTGCACTCACCCATCAATTCTATGCTGATCGAACTCGACTCTGCCAAGTCGCCAGAAGGCTAACAAACGAAAACGAAACCATTCTCTCTCTCAATGATTCTATCAACGAAGTCAAGGGCGAAATGGAACACTTACGCACTGTCATCAAGACAGCCACTGAACGCCTACCCGAAAAAACCAAGGCTGTCTCCGACCTGGAGGCCGTGATCAAGAAACACAACCCTCATATACCCAAGGAAATACGTCCGGTTCTGGAGAAGATGAAGCAAGGCGTTGAGAAAGCGAAGAACCAGGTTAACGACATCAGAGTTTGGGAAGGGGAGATCATCCAACTCGGGGCCGTTCTACAAATTCATAACGACAACAAAAGAAGAGCAGAAGCTAACGTCGCGGTGCTCAAGAAGGATGTTGAGAGCGCTGAAGAAGATTTTGCTCATAGCAAGCAAATGCGACGCGCAGCAATTTTGCTGCGTCATATCAACGAATTGGGCGTTCGCGGTGTCAATGATCTAGGGATGGAAAGGATGGGGGACCTTTGTAAGGTGCTTGAGGTTGAGGTCGATGATGAAGAGGATGAGAATACGCCGAAGATGTGAAGAGTGGTTTTTTGGAGTTTGTGGTTGAAATAGGGGAAGCGTGAAAGTACCGAATTCTTGCAATTTTTTTGATGATCTTGAAAGATAAACTAATACCCTGGAGGGGTGAATACTCTTGAGGTTGAGGGTTGATGGAATAGACCGCTGAGAATTGTTTTAGATGGGATGCCTTAGGTTTACTGACGTGATTTCTTTCATTCCGAACCAGCATTTGAGAAAATGATCCAGTAAAGTTCTTTCACTGAACAAATTGGGAGGGTTATAATGTTAGGAGTGTTTGAAGTAGGCCCTTCGTTTAGGGCCCAGTTCTTTTCAATGATGCTCAAGCTTTTCCAAATCCATGTTATCTGTGAATCTGCGAATGAATATTCACATTTTGCTGCGCACCAATATGCATCTAAGTGACTTTCGAAGCACAGTCCAAATCCAAAACACATCAGCGTAAGGGCAAGTGCCATAAATCGAACACAAAACGCAACCAACAATATGTCCCAAACTTGGACCAGAGATAGCAAGCCCAGTGACAGTGAGTCTCGTTGTAGGCATCTGCCAAATTCGGTATTGGCGCCGTCGGCTACGAAGACAAGGGATAACCGCATCTTGCAGGGAGGCAGCGATTATCAAACGTCTTCGGTCATCGTAAGGCTTTTGTGCTCACTCAATACACGCCACTGGACTGTTGCCATCTGTGAGAGCACCATTGGCCAACCTCCCTCCCAGCCAGAATCTTCTCTCAACGGGCCGTTTGAATCGTCTTGAACTAGGTCCTCTTCCTCCGCGTCTTGCGAAGCCTTTATATATTTACCTGGCGTCTTAATAGCGACTGGTCTTCAAGCGAGCCTTAGTTGAACGACAATCAACATCCATGCCATGCTGGACTTGGCCGCCATGAGTTAATGCTAGTATAGTGCGGTTTTTAGCACACGCCTTACGATCTGAGCACTGTGTATCGAGGTTGACGATGGGAATATCCGCAAGTATTTGAGTGTATCAGCACCGGTTTATCGACCAAAACAATACAGTCAATATGAGGAGCCCCAATGCCCAGTCTACCTTCCAGCCTTGACTTGAATGGACGATCTTGCCGAAACCTTATTCTCATATTACAACCCAGTTCTTTCATGTTGGCTGAGGTACTGAACTGACCTTGACAGGAAGCTGACGGCTACGCGGGCGACGAGTATATGGCTTGGGATAATCTGGCGACTTCGCTTGGTAGTGGGTTGGGGCTCGATGAAGGATATGTCGGTACATGCACCTAATATACCAGTACTCTCATTCCATGCTTCCAGGGTCTTCTTGACAATGGCAGTTGAAAGCTGAGGACAGCTGGGTTTTTTTTGGCAGCCTTTAAAGGTGGCTATAGGGAGATGATGTGTCTCAGATTGTGTTGAGGGCGATGTTCTTCTATTGGGCAATTATGATGCTCTTTTACAATCTGATGGCTCGCTTCTTCCTGGTCGTCACGGAGGTCAGTATGGGCGTTTATGATCTGGGCTGGCGCTCTATGGCACTTGAGGTGTTGCCAAGTGAGATTGTCTACATGTGAGTTCCCCCGCGTGTCCGCGTGTCCTATCGAAAGGACTGCTAAATGAATACCGGGGATTCAGAAAGCAGATGCGAGGCAATCATCTCCAGAGCTGTTAAAGTCGCTTTACGAGAGGCCAGGCGAACGTCCGCGATAGGGCAGTCTCGTACCGATCGTGAGCACCGCCAGCGCATGTCAGCCCCATCCTTTCTCGTAAATGGTGAAGAATGGGCAGCGACATTAAGACGCTTCAACAAACACCGAAATGTCCAAGCCTGCTTGGTGAAGCCGACCAAAGACATGAGTTGCAGGTTTTGAGTTTCGGTTGCGGGGAGTGTTGTCTTGATTGTGGCCACCAAGCGATGTTGTGACTTGTACTGAGCTGGGAGGAAGGTTTCGTGTATCGGATCGTCGCTGTCGTTTCACTCAAGCGTTGGTGACAATACGGTGAGTGTTCGGCGAGATGATGTGAATTGTTCAATAATCTGATATCTTAAGTGAAGACAAATCTGGGTTGATAGCTAATGGTTAAAGTTGCCACGTTTGGTCGCAAGGGACAGCTTAACAAACCGAAGAAATTATGAGACGGTGTTTGTCAGGACGCTAGTGAAGGTGCACATTGTCGGACCGGAACGTCCTACGTTTAGTGCTCAAAATGGCATCGGCCTAGCCTAGGTCTACGCAGTAACAACGTAGGAGAAAATGTAGCTGCCATATTTCGACCCCGTGTGTGAAATGCAGAGGAACTGGAGCTATCAAATTCATCGACAATATTGAACAATCACTGGGTATTTTCCACCCTGGCACAGCGGTGCATGCCACAGGGAGACACGAAAGGTGTCTCTTTGCTTGCTTGCCCTTGTTTGCTCTAGGCGCTGACTTGGGAGTTGGCGAGTGTCCACTGCAACTCAGCTCGGTGTCTCCCTTTCCACCGACACAAGGTAAGCAAGCAGTCAATTCACTTGCCGCCGTTACTGTGCATTTCGGCCTGTCAATCATCCACAGACCGATGCACTTTCCCTCAAAACGATGTTGCCTGTGAAGTCACGGCTGACCCAGTCACTAGTCTCCCTCAAAACACCCCTCCTCATCGCACTGGCCCAACGCATCTCCGCCCCCATCTCAACAATCGTTCTCTCCTTCATCCAACATTCTACACAGGCAAACGCGTCTTATCGTTGTAAAAGGCCAACGATATACTCGCAAAGCCCATCGCGCATCGTCATCTCCCATTACTTTTCCTCGGATATTTAATCACGACCCGAAACTAATCAAGCACCGCCTGCAAGTCTGCCAGTCAGTGCATGAGGGTACGTCCAAGGCTAGATTGTCCTTCGGCATTACTAACTGTCAAGTAGTCTTGACGTCTGAACCGATCCGTTGCTCGACTCGACTGCTGCGACCGCACAGCCTACGGAACCGAATGCCACGATCACAACGATGAAGACCTTGCGGAATCGCACCAAGGTCTTGCTTCCCTGGCCAGGCACATCGATCCACCTTCATATAAGTACATCCTTCCAAAGGCAAACACACATATCGTCAGCAGCTCGCAGTTCAGCCTCGTATCGCCCCGTGCATGAACCAAACTGCATCGACGTATAAGTCTCAAAATGCCACCACAGAGACACACAGACACAAGACTCGGCGCTTACTACCCATGGCCTAGATAGTGATTATTTCTTAATCCTCTATCTCTCTTTTAGCCTCATATCTTTACATGTGCATTACTTTTGCCCCGTCGCCATTCATCGCTGCATATAGTATTGAGCTGTCCTGCTGTGAATAGGACTGGGCCCAGTCTATCAAAGGCAAAGCCCGCAACGACCGCACCGAACGTGCAAACACAGAAAGCATTTCTTTAATCGATAGAGGTGGTACTCAACTTGCTGTCTCTTTTCTCCGAGCCCTCCATTTCTACTACGAATATATTTCAACGCTTTCGCACGCCTACTGTCATCGACAGCATTCTCTAAGAAGTCTTTCCACAATTCAGCCACTAACGTCGCCGCAATGTAGCTACAGACGCGGCACCGCTTGGCCTCGACTACTCTTCCGCCGATCCGCTCAGCATTCAAAACACGCCGGCTACGTTCCGCCCGTTGCTGCTCCCCAAGCGGGCGATTTGTCTTTGCGCTCTGAGATCGACCCGCTTACGAGCCACCCTGTTCGCCAAGGCCGTCAAATGCATCTCGACAAACACGTTAGACTCCTCGCTTACGGCCCTGGATGACGCCTTCAATTGTTGATACAGCCCCCTTGGACCTGCGACTGGGCCCGTCACACCCCTGGCTTATCAAGTACACGGTCTTGTCTCCAGCTACAGTTTCGGCTCTGTTACTCCTCTCCCCGAATTCTGAAGCAGGCTATGGTGATTGGTCAGGGATGCGGAACGAGTGACTGCGTGTCGGACTATTTACCACTCAACACCCTTTCCGCCAATGCTCGAAGACTTCCGCCATTGTTCACAAGCTTTGCATAGTTATCCCGCTCTTCAGTACACACAAGACCTAACGCCGCCGCCCATAGCAATCCATCCCCCGAACCAGATCCACCCAGTCTAATGATTTTGGTCATTCATATCCAATGGCCTTTGATCAGGGATTGCACCTGGCTCCTACACGGGCATAGAGGTGCTTGTACCGCCGTGAGCGTCCCTTTGAACAACCAGCTCATCCATCTCGTGGAGCCAAGCCCTAGTCTGATGATTCTGGACACTTGTCTCGTCCCACAGGCTCTTGCTTAGGGAATTCATATGTGCATCCCTGGAGTAGTTGCTCGTGTCAGCGCGACGTGTGTACTCTGCTTTTGTGGGCTTGATCCAGTTGAGGAATGTCTGTGAGCCCAGTCCATTCATCTGGCCCACGTTCACTCTTAATCCACATTTTCGCCAATCGCTGCCCACGAACCCAAGATGAGGACAACTACGATGGCCCGAGTCAAACCAAGCATTTTCACACCAGCTCTTGGCTTCGGCAGCACATCGCCAGAAAACGCAACGTAATAGACATCTTGGAGTTCATCACCGTCGTTCACAGGCATGCATGTCTGTGATGTCGGAGGCAGTGTGGTACTGGCACCAAGGCTTGAGCATCGTTCACTCACTCAAACCGCCATCACCGTTTCTCGATCGTCGTTCCAATGCGCCGAATTCCAACGATTCTCAACAAGCTCACGACCTTTTTCCAATCCGAGGCTCGCCTTGGTCTTGAGTGTCGATATCGCCTCATGATCGATCTTGTGTGCCCCTCGCCCACCAACGAACGGGATTATCCTCGGTGTTCGGAGCGCTTTACATCTACTGCGTCTACCGCAAAAGGCGCAAAAGCCCCTACTGTCAACGCCGTCATGAAGGAAGACCCTGAACGCCCGACCACAAAGGGTAAGGCAAGACTTCGTAACCCTGGGGCAGAGGTCAAGGGGTCTCCAGCCTCACAGAGGGTTCAAAACGCCCCTGTCAACGAAAGCCGGGTAACTCGTCGCCAAACCCAAACTGAGGTTGAATGGGAGGTTGAAGAGATTGTGGAAGGCCTTCGCAAGAGCCAAAGGAGGACATCTGTGAGCGCCATTGGAGGTACACCTTCTTCACTTCGTTCATTGATGATACTCTTCAGTGCGGCTGTGCCTAATTGTTACTTGGAAGAGAATGTGGACTCGCAGGCTGATATTATGACTGGCTAGCGCGTCGCTGGGGACGATTCTTATGTGCTCCTCGTTGTCTTCGCCAATGGCGAGTGTCATGACAAGCTACACTGCACAGTATTACCACTGATTGGCCCTCTAACCAAGCAACATTGTCGTCTGCAGAGCGACAGATCCAACTGCCACTGACGCCGCACCAGCTTCAATTGCAAGCGTTTGATCGCACCAAGCGCTACAACTGCTTCAGACGCTGGGTCCGAACAGGCTCCGAATGGTCGTTTGGACCTACAATGCACCTCACCAGAAACCACCATGATCGATGAGGACGAAGCATCTTGGCAAGCTCTTTACTCTTATGGCACGCGTTTGTTGGAATCAGTCCGGGCCCCTTTCCGGTCCACGCACTGGTCATTAGAGACTGTGTTCACTTCTCTTGACAACTCCCACTTGAGTTCGGCCAATCATCCTTGCGTCAGGCCCAACTTACGCAGATCGAGTAGGTAGTCTAAGTAGACGAAACAACCGAAACTTCGACGAGCCAGTCGCTCACCGAAGGGCATCTCAATCGTGTTGGCCCAATTGGCTCCCATCCCAAGTCCGCACATCCTTCCACATTACAATTACGCCGCACAAGTTCATCAATCAGATGCACGATATCGTCACGACTCTACAAGCACGCGAAGGGCTTGGCGAACTTGAGCTTGAGTCGATCTGGAGTCTTTGGCCACGAGGTGAAGGGAAAGTAGAGGCCAAACCACTTCACGGTCGGTAAAACGTGCGACCAAGCAGAGGGTCGTACATCTGCTAAGCCATGGCGACATTGAAGCTTTGACAGCCGCCTGAATGCTTGACCCTGCAATGTTTCACTCATTGACTGAGGAGCAGTCCAGTACTATTGGCACACAAACAGATTACATCAACGTCCATGAGAGTTCAACGCAAGCTCCTCCTACGCAGTCCGCCAAATCCGGCAATCAGTTTCAGGGAGACTATTTCGACTTTGGTATTTGCATCAGTCTTTCCATAACCAACGCTCCGCCTCAGGACAACAGTGCCATCACAGGAGCTGTTGACTCCACAAAACAAACTGTAGCTGAAACCTTCATCCATACTACACTGAAAATTGGACAACACGATAGAAGCGTCCGCAAGGGCGTCGATGGGCTAGGAGTGGGTTTACCCATACTCAGCACGGACAACAATCGACGAACCAGATATCACCATGGCTAACGAACTCGGCGACAAGAGTAACACTTGTGCAGCAGAGCTCAAGCTTGAACGCGCCTCATACACGACCACCAAGGTGAGGCGAAACGAAACTGCGGACAAGTCAAGCGCGATACTGACCAACAAGATCCTCAACCGGGCGAATAAAGATGCTCGACTTACCGACGATGTATTGAGCCTTCCATGCAATGCCATCAAGGTCAAGCACACTATCAAGGAACCCGAGGTCCTGATTAACTATGTGCTGTGGTCTCACCGTATGATTTTACTCAGGATAAGCCTGAGATGATACAATATTACACAGTTGAGAACCATATTCCCGTGGCGCTCAATGAGCGCGCTCACAGATCCGTAGTCTCACGGTAACACCCACCCTGAGATTTCGCCATCATCCCTCCACACCACGCTCATCTGCTTTCCCATCCGTCACTCTGGAGCTTATTGGGCCTTGTGTGCATTGATGCCAAGAAGATTTAGCTTTCAGTTCGATTATTGTGACTTTTTACAGGACAGAAACAGTCACGAAGATGTGTCGATAGTGACAGGCGAGATCAAGTAGACTTCCGTGAGCCTAGAGTTTCAGAACGTCAGCTTTAGTCATGGCAACACCATCGGATGCAGGCTTTCTCGAGTTACTATAGGATCCCTCACCAAGGCCTCGGCCCTTTTGACTTATGATGAGTTGGAACTGCTGAGCATTTGAGCTTGAGATACTTACGGAAGGGACAGTGGGATTCTTTCGAATGGTCCTGGGCACAGAGATATAACATACAGTCAACAAAGAACAGCCGGCGCCGTATCGCCAGCTCGTTGCCGATACATTAAACGTTACCTTGAGAAGTTCTTTCTCTCTCCAGGAAACCATTTGGTTTCAACTCCCATCCGATGCTATTGAGAAGTGACAAACGATGGGTTGTTCTCTTTGGACGCTTTGAGTTCAAGTCGACTGGGAAGCTCGCCGCGAGTCAAACCCTCGTTCGCTCGAAGCCCTTTGCAGGTGAACGGGGTAAGTACCCTTCTTAATGCCGCGGAAAAGCCACAAGCCCAAGTGTTCACACTACCGTATCCTGGGCCGTAGAGTATCGCTCACAGTATGGGTCAATAATCACAGATTTTATCATTGCACTTGCGGATAAAACCTCAAAGACTTCTTCGCCATCTCGACGGAAGGGTATCATAAATCCAATGGCACACGAGCTTGCTAATTAAAGATTGATGGAGTGAAACGCCCAACTAAGCGATTACCTCTTTCCCAACCGACTGTGGGACGAAGCATAGCGTGCATCCCAGACAAGGTTCGCCTCAGTGTTTATACATACCCTAAAGATCGAGGTGCAGTTCCAGATGTCACTATCTCACAACCACCGTTTCCTCTTAATCTTGGTCACTAGTCCTCTATCAAAGATGGAAGTAAGATCGCATAGGAAGTTCCACGTCATTTGACACTTATTCACTCAGTTTTGTTTGACATAAACAGGTTGGTGCTAGATCTGCTTCGTCGAGAACTGTCATGTGAGTGTTTTGTAACTGCAGTGCTCGGATGGCTACCTGTATTCCTTCCTAGAATTCACAATCACACTTATCATTACAGAAGAGTTGGTGCAGCGAGAATGAACATGCCTACTCCCTGTGTTCGACGGCTGTAATTTATGGCAATACGAGACCGCCGTACGGCGTCTTCTTTCAAGGCTTGCTCTCTAACTTCAGGCGGGCGCCTTGAGAGTAGGCTGCTACTGGTCGGGTAACTAACCGATTGTGGGGGAGTTGTTACTTGGTTGAGTAAACAAGCATATTATGCGATCAGCTCCCGTCCGCATCGAGGCCAGCTCAGTAAGTGAGGCTCCTATCTGATAACACACTCTTTACCTGACTATGATACCTTCTCGACCGTTTCCATGTCTTGGGCGAAGGTTCGAAGGACGCAAGAAAAGGAAACAAGCAATGGCATTGAGGGGGCCGCTAGGGGAGTTCATTAGCGGGTGGCCATCGGGGCTTGTTCTACTTTGATAGAGGCAAATCTAATCAGTATCTGCGTCCTCATCTCAGGCTTGGAGAATCTCTCATTGATCACGTCTAAGCACGTGGGCAATTGTTGGTAGCATGGGGCTTAGGGTTGTACTGATTTGTTGTTGTACCAACCCACATCCAATCGTAGTCTCTTTGTCTCTGTTACTGGTCTTTACCTAGCTCCGATCTTGAACATCACCCACCGATGTCACAAGGACTCGTGAGACATTCTCTGTTGGCTATAATAGTGAACTAGATCACTAAAGACCATTCGGAACGTGAAGCCTGGGGACGGAAATCGCTGACTGCCGTAGCTAACTAAGGAATGAGCAAAGACTAAGCATGCAGAAACTCCAACATGTGAAGCAAAGACCTTTTATGTCTCTTCACCATGGCTCTTGAAACAGTAAGAGCTGAGTTCTTGTATTTTGTAGAATTGGATGTTAGTCGTTGGAGCGTAGGGATCTCGGATTGACTGGAAGAAAAGGTCTCAGATGAACAACTGTCGTAAATGCTCAAGGTTCATGGGCATGAACTCGCCCTGCCATATACAGCGCGTAACCTGCTGGTATGCGGATCTGTTAGAACAATCGTGGTGGTATGAGGTCCTTGGAAGGTTTCGTTTGTGGCTATTGCTTGAGGCGTCGGAAGTGACACTGATCAAAGATGCCTCGGGCTTGTCGTCATGGGTGGGGGTATCGTCAAACTTGGGAGGGGGAACTACCGTCGCCAGCTCGGAAATCAGGCTGGCTTGAGTTGCTGCTACCGAAAACGTAGCTGGTGGCTTTGGGGCCGGAGCTGAGCATATTGGCGATGTTGTTGCTGCTGGTTCGGAGGTCCGAACGCTGGAAGTCATTTTCACTAACTACCTTCCGCCGAATTTCGGCTTCTTGGTCCCGCATTTTTGATCTGGCGGCTAGCCACGGAAACGCCGCTGTCCTGGTCTTTGCTGAAAATCTCATACGTATGTGCCAAAGCGATGGTGTTGCCGGGTCGAAGTGTTGGCAAAGGTTGATATCTGATGACTGAGGTAGTCTCCTTAATGAGCCCTCACCTGGGAGGGTGAGATTTTCTTCGCCTAGTATATAATAAAACAGTGACTTGATCCATCAGCCTCATCTACCTAGCTTCTATTCATCCTTCGCCGAGGTCAATATGTCCCAAGCCCCGACTTGATCGACCAGGCTGCACAATGAATGCAAGACAAACAATAGTAGGTCTCCATTAGACACCATGATGATAACCGGGATGCGGTTTAATAGTATGGCCAGGGACGAGGGTTGACACGAGCACCCAATAAGATCTCTCGCTGCCCCGTTCGGGATAAAATCTTACACTGACCATAAGGCCTTCCAGCACCATATCCTTTCTTCTGGTAGTATTATTAACTCAGCCAGATAAAAAGCCGGAACGCAAGACAAAGGTCGCCGCCTAACTTCTCAAGTGCCGCAAAGGCCAAAGGTAAGTGAGTACACAGCGATTAACTATTGCATTCCCGAGGGCGCAAGTCGATTTGTTACTTGCTGATTCATGTTGGTAACTAAAGGCTTTGAATAAAAAAGACGTACATGGTTTCAGTCACCCTGAGTCCAGGACACTGATGAGTCCAAATGTTTTGTCTATATCTATTCCTTGCTTAAGTCCGATGTTGCTGGCCTTCCCCATTTGTCTAGTATGTCCCTTGACACCTACTCATACCCCCTCAAGCATATCAATCCTTGTGACAGAAAGTTTTTCGAGGATTAGTAAAGTGGTCATTAGTAGGTTAATGCTAGATCTCAAGAGCAGCATGCCGAGATAGACTTTCTTTAACGGGTTCAAGGCGTGTGTTGCAGAGGCTAGCCAGCGGCTGATATCTCGGAGATACAGCCGTACACCTCTAAAATGCCAAGTAGAAGAAACCTTGTGGTGTGACTTTTTCACAGAGGTTGTAATGTGTTATTTCTATTGGAGCCCATGACTCTACGGAGAACAAGGTGCTGCCGAAATCCCTAAAGCGCATACCAAGAAGACACTACGCCGAACATGCACCGGCTGAACTTCGAGATCTGTTGCCAAATGTATTGTCCTCCTACTAAGCCTTCAAAGTCTCGTACCATGAGCCTGACGAGCCGTGGGAGTAGGTTTCTGGACCATGCTTTGCTAATTTATCCTCATATCTACAGCATAGACATCGTCACATATTCTGAGACTTTCAGGGGTTAGAATAACCTCGGTTCTGTCGAAGATTCCGGCGAGCATTGAAGAATGCAAGGTGCACCTTCGCCTGTCTACGACCAGGGATACTCGATGCAGCATGGTCACTTGGAACAGGTCATGACGGAAGGGGCGACCTCCAATCTCAAGATGACGATCATGGGTCTGGACCAAGCGACTGACGAAAAGGTTCAGATTAATCTCAAATATCGTCTCGACAGCTCAAGGATACTTGGCATGGGTCTCATGATCAAATCGGAGAACACGTTCGCAGCGCAACGACGAACTCATAATGCTTGACTACGGGAAGAATTTAGTTTGCCCCAAAGCCTCAACTAAGCTTCATAGGTTTAGGGTGATAGCATGGGTCTTGGTCTATTCCCATCAGCGTAAAAATTCGATGTAACCTGGGAGTATGTCTTACTACTGGCGTCCAGCTGGTTGATGTAAACATCCCATCAAAGGTGTGATGATGCCAAATGATATTAATGGTCTGCCGGAGCTTAGTGTTATGTCTAGTTAATCGAAGAGCATTCGAAATGTGCAAGACGTACCGCACTTTAGACATTCTTTTTCAGCTTCTCACGCCTTTGATTGGCTTCGCGGAAGAGTTTAATTTCTGACTAAAGTCAACTCCGAATACTAAATAATTATAATAGTAGAAACTTCAAGTCTAATAAACACCCACTATATATCACCCACCTCCTCAATCAAAGACAGATACTTCCCCTTCAAAACTCTCAAAATAAGAGAAAAGGCCACACACATACGCCACTTGGTTCTAGTGACTTCCCGCAACCGGACTCTTTCATTCTCCAGCTCAGTTTCTAGCTGGCATATCTGCTCAGCCACGGAACTCTCAGCAGCTGCCATTATGATACTAACAGGCCCACGGGGATCGCCTGAGGCTTGCTGTCGAGTAGCGATAAACTGCTTCATGTCGGCAAGGCCCGCAAAGGTATTCCAGTTTGTCAGGGGATCAATCTGACTGGCGACGGCTTCATTCACGCAATCCAGGTAGTTTCCCTGGATGCGGCGGCAAGCAATTTGCATCATTTCTACGCCCAGATCGTTCTGCTCAGCGATGGCGATGTCCATGGTTTCGGCTAGGTTGATATGTGCGAATGGCGTGGTCTTAACCCCAAGAGATCGCAGCAAGGTTTGTCGTTCCTAACTGACTTTCATCAAAGCTGTGATATTGCCTTTTGGCGTCCACGGTGGAAGGGTCGCTGCCTCAGAAATCAGGACCAGTCCAGCGACATGGCAGCGCAAAGCCAGGGAATCTGTCACGGTATCTTGGCTCGCGGAGGCCACCCATTGGGCAAATCGGACCACGAAAACACCACAATCGTAAGCGTTGGGCTGCTGAGGGACCGCTGCTGCTGAGAGTTCAACGTTCTGCTCAATAATAGCCTCGATTGCTCGCGACACTCGGTCAGTGGTATTGTCTGGCAGCCCCAACATAGGATCCAAGACAGCCAATTGATTAGGAGAGCTCCAGACGTACAGTCTCCAGTGGGTGGCTTCCTCATCATGAGCGGGGATCAAGATCATGGACTTAGTAGCGAACAAATGCCGGAACGGTTCGAGCAGGCGTGGACTTCCGAGGAAGAAGGAGCTCACCACACCAAGATGTTCAGATGACAAGCGCGAAAGTGTTGTGTTGATAATGTTGTCGTTCAACCATTGTCCAGGGGCAAGTCGAGACATGACCGATTCTACCAACTCCACAAAAGGGACTATTGCGCGTTGTCGCTGGGGGTCAATCGCATCTTGAGGTTGCGACGCAGCAGGAAGATTGTCGCCACCTAGGAGTTCTGCGTCGTTATCTTTGTCGATTCGGATAGGCGAAAGTACTGGATCGAGGCTGCTGGCATCTGGATCAAAATTGGCATTGTCATGTCGACCAACCTCGGGAGATTGAGAACCAACTGGAGTCTGATCAAATCCGGCAGCCATTGGAGAGGAGGAGCGAGCTGGTTGCGGCATAAATTCTTCGTCTTCTGATACAGGCGGAAATTGATCTTGAAGTCCCGCCTCTTCTGGTCCTTCATCTTGGTCCTGGAGGTGTTGCTGATGCTGATTCTGAGCTTGATCTTGAGCTGGAGCTGGAGCTGGAACTAGCACCAAAGCCTGTTGAACAAGGGCATTGTGTGGAGCGGCAGCGGGAGAAGGCCAGATAAAGTCACTAAGATATAGTTAGATGAGGAATCATAGACAAGCACCGGGGAAAGCTATACCCGAATGCTTTAAAAGTTTCGCGGATCAAGGTTGCATGCTGGACCGGGCGATTGACTGTTAATCGTTCTCTGCATTTTTGCTCCGCGGTTTCATAAAACTCGGAGAAAGTGACAGCTGGCTGTCCACGACCGAGCAGGTTTCTGGTAGCGGTAACGACAGTGGCATTGTTCGATTGACGCTTCATCACGAAGAGGGTGACTGAACGGGGCGTTCTGAAGAGTCTAGCGATGATGACCAGGCGAGCAGTACTGTGTAAGGCAGCCAATTCATCGGCGAAAACAAGATCTGTCACCAGACGCAAGACATTCGCTGGTACATTGCTGACAGCCTATGCAGCAAAGAACAACGAACGAAGATCTCGTGATGCTTGAACTGGGATAACATTTGAGTCAAATCGAGACTCCAATCGTCGCCATGCGTCCAGTAATGCCATATCACCATCGAGAAGATTGGTCGCCACGTTAGTCAAGTCCACTAAACAATCGTTGACAGCCGCTGGGAGGGAAGCATCGTCGCTGTCTAGGTCACTCATGGTGGTAATGGGCTGTCGGGGTGGAAGATAAAGAAATGGTTGAAGATAATTGCTACCAGCAGCACAATCAGAGGCGAGAATGCAGATGTGAAAGAGACGAGTACAGGGTAGGCGAAGGGACTCGATGCTTCGTGGCGCGTAATGGTATCTGGGACTTGGCTATTGCTGGCGTCAGAGGAGAAACTGGCAAAGCTGAGAGTTGGGAATGGGATCACGTTGAACAAGGAAGATTTGAATAGTGATTGGTCGACTGGGAACGCAACTGCTTGAGTTATTCCTTCCTCGAAACACAGAATGACGACATCGCTTCCGAAAACGCGACACGTGACCCGGAGCCTGCACCGCCGCTCTCAGAGAACTGGATCACGCATCGCAGTTTCTTGCCTGCTGCACGTGGCCAGCCACAACGCCACATTAAATTGTCATTCAGCATCACAAATAGCTTTGTAAATAAAGGATGTGTATGCTGGGGCACGCGAGGCAAATGCGCGGCATTCTCAATTAATTACTCAATATCCTCCTTTAAGCGATGAATTAGTACTCTAGAGAGACTCTATCCCCTGTCGACAGTGGCGTTAATGTAGATCGGTTTCAGCTGGTGCCAAGCAAGTCCAGCAGGCTTAGAAGATGGTGTCGGCCTTTCGTTCAAGTCAACAAGGCCGCTTTGTCTGTGATGTGAACCTCGATATGCTAGTCTCTCACTTCGTAAATAACCTTCAATTGTGCCCTTTAATTCGAATTATTAATTTTTATTGACGATAAAAAAGAATACTCCTTCCGGCACGACTACTTGACCACTATCTGCCCGATGCAATGATAAGTGAGAATAAAACACCTCGTGATTTATAACAAAGTTTGGCTGTCCTCTTCGCATCTCTGCGCCAAAATCATTTGGAGATTCTTGACATGAATATTTGCTTCCAAATGACAAAGTTGAGAGTGCCTCCTCAGAGGGATGGAAGTCCCCAGAATCATCCGGCCTGTTTCTCAATGTCCTTCTCTGTTTGTCTCATGGAGCCTGAGTCGTGGCTGTGGCAGGGGGGTTTGTAGATTATGGATTGCTTGCTTTTATTTACTGACGAGGGATTGTATTCCGCCCCTGCGTAGGCCTCTTCCCTACTGATGTCTTAAGCTTCGTACTGAAAATCCAGGGTTAAGTGTCTGTTCGATACGTTCTGGCTTGGTTGTAATGTGTGTATTCAAGGCGGCATAAGCCACTTTTGTCAAAGCCGCAATTGTTGCTCAATCCTTTATCGGTCTGATGTGGATAGGTTAAGAGCAACCACGTGCTGCTTTTCTCTCCATCTCGCACACCCAGTGATAGCGGTGGAAGTTACTGCCCCCCTGGCTCTGCCGAGAAGCACTCGATTACTGTTAGGATCGATCCATGCATCCTTGATGCTGCAGCCTGCGGCAGCGGAAGAAGACCAGTATTTATCGCGTAACTATCAAGACCGGCGATAGATCGGTCAATATCGTTGGGTTTCGGAGCTAAGAATCTGATCCTGCTATTCATGGCTGTTGTTATCGGTTAGCGACTACAAGGCATCCATTGGTAGAATAATACCGGCTACCTTGTATGTTTGCGATACAATGAGATACGAGCAGGACTCGCCGACTGAAAAGTCTGCAAAAAACACAGATATGTCGTGGCAACGGAGAGTAATCCTTGCATTGGGACACTGATCCCAACTCCTCGCTAAGCTGGAGGATGACGACCGTCTGTCCTTGCATTGCGCATGAGGCTCAGGGAAGTATAAGCCAACTCTGCTTCAACTAGAGGATAACATCTAGGGAATGATATGTACCATCCTGAGAATATCGACCTTCCTCAATTTTGAGGAAGAGGTCATCATCCCCGACACGAAGCAACGCCTTCTGAACGAGTGCACTCTCCCCATCAGCGCGAATGTTCCTAGCGTTGGCAATCATGTTCTTCTTTTCACAGAGGGCAGCGACGCCTCACAGGTTCCACAACTGGTCTGGAGAAGAGTCGAGTCTGTTGCATGAACGGCACGCAAGGTCACTGGCAGGAAGGGCCCGACCATTATTGGGCTGGTTCGCCGACTTGATCGTTTCCAATCGAGGCAAACCTAGTACGTTGGTGAGAAGATGGTGGCTTCTAATGGGAGCATCGCCTGTCTTGCAACGGAAGCCCGGATGAATAAGGGTTTACTTTGGATCAAATTTCTAACGATCTTGTGTATTTTTTTTAATATGAGATGCTGGCTCAGCCTGTCCATCTCGTCCTCTAGTTTCTGCCGGGGAGAGTCCACTGGCAGTGAAGGAAATGTTCTTTTAATGTCCTTGTAGTCCATAGCATCATAAAGGAAATTGGTCATTTCACTTACAGTGAAGTTGATCCTGCCTGTCTTCTACGTGGTGTAAACCATGAAATCTGGATGCAAGTTTTTGCCGGTAAAGCTAACCATAGTTTGAAAAACCCTTCTGATGTTGATATTCCTTTATGCTATAATCTTCCCTGTTGTGAGCTCTGCTATTTCAGGCTTTATCGTTTCTTTCACTTCCTTCTCTGGTAGCTCCTCATCGAATATTATCCTAATAGTTTTCGGCAGCTCGGTGGAGCATCTTCCTACTGCAATATGCCCCCTGTTAGACTTATTCGCTTGTCAAGAACTCGTTGTTTAAGAATAGCTTCACGGGTCTGCGAATTCGAGACTATGGACGAAGTCAGGGGTACAGAGGTGCGGTTATTACGAAGTGGGAGTCCGAGTCGGATTGGATGGCGAAGTAAGTAAACATGGTTAAGCATATCGTGTAACTCATCTGCCAGGACTTAGGGATTCCTCTGTCCCTTGTAGGTTTCGATGTCGAGCGGTGAGGCTGGCCTCCATGGAAACACTGCAATTGTAGGCTTGTTGGCGAAATGTAAAGTTGTCGAAACTGTCCATCGAATGGAACCAATGGCGTCTTGGCACGTTGAGACTGAGTCGAGTGGGATGAAAAGTAAATATTAAACCTGCATCAGCAAAGGATATAAAAATTCGCTTGGTATATGCCATTGTTCAGCTGCACTGCAGCTCCAAGATAAAGCCCACTTCATCAAGACTTGGAAACTAGCCGAAGCGTTCCATCGTCCTCAGTGGTGATTAGGACCAAGATGAATGACTTACGACTACGAACATCACACCTTTTGTCCCCTGCATCATGAGGCACAAGCGTCCATTGCCATACCTTCACCCACCTCCATGTCAGAAGCTGGTCTCTGCCAACCGGCACTCCCTCGCACTCGACATAATGCCCGCCTTAGTCTGCACGCTCTGGTTCTCCAGAATTTCGATAGATCACTACGCACTTCTGGCAGGCTCGAGAAAGCTCAGTGAGCCAAGCTGATAGTTAATGATGAAGAATAACCGAGGGGGAGCACCGTGGATGTGGTAAAGACGGCCGAAGGCCTCTTATCTCATCCGTTAATATTATACTATCGCTGCATGAGCTAGAGGGGAGAAAGAGTTCTCAATACGTGGGTTCCCCTCAATAGAAGGTCGCAAAACACCATCATACCCTTAACGCTTAGTAGTTAGTTTCCAGAAGATTGAGAAGGACGATCTAGGCCTAACAGTTCCTGGTCTGGTTTACTGCGTACCGTGGCTCTATAACCTGGCGGAAATAGCCCCGCCAGCGACGTCGCTAACGTCGCCATTCTTACTCTGAACGAACTTGTCAAGGCCTGCTTGGACGGCGATCAAGCCAAGGATATTGACAACGCTGGTCGTTTCAGGCTTCATCAAGTCCCTATAAGGACCGAGAGATAGCGGCAGAGTGTCTAGGCCGTTTGTACCTTACACCGACGATGAGAAAGGTAAAAGAGACTTACTGATCCTGGACAGAGATATGACGGTCTCCAACAAAGGGACATTAGCGGTATAGGGGCACAGAGATTCTCTTTGTCTTTTGGCTGTCAACACTGCAAAGCCGAGCCTGACGGCCAATCGGGCTATAGGACAGGAATCCTGAAAGTCACTGGTCACTGTTCTCGATAGCTCGATATCATAGGTACTATTCTCAAGGTGTGCACTATTCTGATCAGATAGCATAACAGTATGACAAAAGTCACTGCTACAAGAGGCTCAAAACGAAATGTAATCTTATTTTCAAGCTCACAACCCCCCTATATAAATGCTCTTCTTACTCTCCTATCTGTTTAACGGTGACGTGGGAGAGTAATATCTGCAGACAGTGGTCGCCCAGTTGAGACTGGGGTGAGTGATTGTCTTACACCACGACTATTTCCCTGGAAGACTTGAATCTTGGGCTATGTTGTTTGTTCAGCTGGATATGAAACATGCAAAGTCTAGAGTTCATTACTGCAGGTTAGACGAGGCATAGGAAGGGGATTTTGGGACTGTCTTGCAACGTTACTATTGGTCTGAGAATGATGAAACTTGACATCCTGTGTTTCTTAATTATAAGTAGAGTATACGCAAGATTTCAACTCAATTATTGAATGTTTGACAAAGTGATGAGGTAGACCGTGGTTAGGTGTTGACTAGCAATTGCTTCGAGCGATCGCTCGGACACAGTTTCTCACCACTATAGCAACAGTGCAAATGGAAAAGTATTGCGCCATTACTTATTGAGCCCATGGAAGTGTGCAGATCAAGTTCTAAAATTATTGAGCCTTCTTATGGCATTTCAATTGAACCTGCCGCCTGCCAAATGCTGGTGAACAGCTTCAATTGACAGCAGTACCATTTATGAGTACCACACACAATTAACACGATAAAAGCAATGCCCAATATCTTTCTAAGTCCAGATAGGTACTCCACTACATGGAAGCACAAAAGGATGGTAAAGTGGTTATATGGCCTCTTTGGTGGTGAATAAGATTGGCGGGAGAGCTGGCAGAGGGCTTAGAGCCTGAAAACATTTGGAAGAAATTCAAGTCAGAAACATAAAACCTGGCCCAGTTAAGTGCAAAGGAGACTGCAAGGATTCGCTTCGAAGGGCTCGCGTTTGGCAGCGTGATGGTGGTGCTCTTCGTGTTGTGCCTAAGTCACCAGTTGGCCAAAACAACACCCCTCGAAACATCATAAAAAAGCACACTTCGACACAGAGTCAGCGCTAGAACTAGGGGACTACGGGGAGGAGGTGTTTCTGGGAAAGACAAAAGCAGTGACGATATGTGGGTCAATTGGCTGTCTCTTTGGTTCTCTCGCTGTCTGTCATCTTTACGGCACAGTTGGCTACCACATAACCATTTTTCTCTTCAACCTCCCGGCCTAACCTGCCATCCTACGACCCTCGCAGAGCCAAGGTCAATAGCGTTTATAGCTGCGACCTCGATCCTCACTTCAAGGAGCACAATATCATCCTCAACATTATATTCTGCGGCAACCAGGCCAACGCTCCTGATACCCACAGTAAACAATAAACTTCTTCTCAATAGGAAGAAGAGTTATTTTTACGTGGACCGTGGGACTTCAGAAGGTAGAACCCCAATATGGGTATTTCTGGCTTTCATCGTCGCTCGGCTACTCCATACATTTAACACTACGGTGGGTTTCTCCATATCGCCTCCTGAAACCAATGCGGAGATGAAGAGAAACATGGTAGGCAGGATCCAAATGAATATCAATCTGGTTAGAAATAGCCACTAAACTTCTCACTCCTGGGGACTACAAGCCGCTAGAATGGACCGATTTCCATCTCTAGAAGTAACCTGCACCTCCAGAATGGCGAACACTCCATCTTTAGCGCATAAGGGGGTATCTCTAAGCATCACGATACCAGGCAGGACCTTCTCGACTCACTCATAGAAACTCAGTGACCAGACCGGAATCACAATAACATCCTGGTTTCTACTATATCTTAGGAGGATACTAGTCCTCTTACCGTTTCTTGTTGTCTACTGCACCACTCATGGTATCTCCGGCCATTATCGCCTCGCTGTCACTAGCAGCGATGACAATACCGACACTCTTCCTCCCGTTCATTGCAGCGACCACAAGCGAAGCCGCCTCCGAAATCGGATACCTTAACGATCAGCGCAGGTCAAATACAGAGCTCAACACAAGAAACAATGAAGTGACTTCTCTGTTGATCTTCATAATCCGTCTTGACACTCTCTCTTGCTTGAAATGTTGCCATCCGTTGCGCTAATGCAGGTACATGGAGTCTCTGAACTCTGTGGTTTTGGTCATTGTTAATTTTCCGAGGTGCGAGGTGGTCGCTGCATCGGGCGGGGTGACTTAGCGGGCCACTATCATGATTAGCGTGATTCTTCACTGCTTTACCCCGCCATTATCTACTATAACTTACCGTCACCCCCCCACCAAACGCACTGCAAATGCGACCCCTCATTACGTCACTATAAACGCGCCAAACATCGCACGCGATTCTCCATCTTGTGCATAATTTCTTCTCCAACACCACAACACAACCTTCTCTACTGTGCAACCACATCGCGATGCCTACGCAACCTCGTTTCTCTACATAATCGCACTCGTGCAAAGCTTTATGTTTCGTCCTATTCTTCCTGCGCCTCTTTCCGCGCCAAACCAACACCCCGCCCCTGCCCAAGACCCC
>ONZP01000305.1:0-58020 GCA_900312805.1 Fusarium torulosum
CTGCCCACCTGCCCACCTGCCGGCTCAAATTGAACAACTTCAAGTGCATGGCTTGGTACATCCGAACCACGCCAAAACATCGACTGCAAACCCCTCGCCAAGATTTACCCAGTGTCTTTCGACTGTCCCGTGTCAAAGTTCAGTCTTCATTATTTCAACGTACCGAATCATGCCTACCCAACACAGCCCTGGGTGTGATGCCACCAAAAAGACCCTGCCAAATACAGCAAATGGGAACGGGATGTCTTTGACTTTGATGTTCTAGACCTGGTCTTGGTGTGCAAGCCACGGCCGTACCAAAAACATTAACTAGTTTAAGTTGATACCGGCACAACTTATAACTGTCCGATGCCTGCGAAAGCACAAAGTACAAAGCCCCTTCTTGCATTCTTTCAACTCTATCGGCTATTCCCCAACCCGATCGCAGGGCTACAAGAAAACGTACCATATTGCAGCTTACTTCACTTCCGACCCCACTCAACTTACTCGATGAAGCCGGTCGGCATCATTCTTCTTGTGCTCTTTCTCTCCCTCCTAGTATTGGGCCCTATGTAAGTCTTTCCGCCAGCGTCCTCAATCTATATTTAACCTTTTGCAGAGCCTGCGTTAGACTGGGTTCACGCAACGCACAGGAAAAGGTTCACAACCCTCAACCAGACCAATTGGACACGGCACGCCGAAAACTTAGCACCGTAACAACTCCGACAGTCCTTTCTCGAGCGAACTCTGATCCGGCCGCCGACATCGAGGCTCCGGCTCCACTGTCCGAGTTCGGTGAATGGTAAATGAATCCACTTCCAGAATAATTCGGATGTTCCATACTCCGCTTCCATGCCTCTCGGCCGGAGCTATGGCGGGCCGCCCCTTGAGGATCAATGTAGGGACTTTGACTAACATTTGTAGTCCCATCTGCATCGGCCCTCTGGTGCCAGAGCCAGCACACGCTGTCAACAATGATCCACGTCCAACGCTCGAAGAAGTCTCAACAGCGACGTCTCACAAGCCGGCAAATCATGAAGCTAAAGCCAGTCATCAAGAAACGGCTATCCAAACCATTGAGGATCCTACGAAAGACGATATCTTGACGATAAATGCGTGTGGTCATTCTTTCCATTCGAAATGCCTCTCGTCATGGTTCTTGATTGAGCGCCACGACTGTCCTGTATGCAGGGTGCAGTTTTACAAAGGGACACGGCGTCGGGAACCAACATTACATGTATCGCCATTCTGGTGATTCAGAACTTGCCCTTGATCACTAATCGTATCTGCGTTTTGTTGAATCGGTCAATGATTTCTACTGCACAACGAGCCAATAATTCAACAGCCCTCGCACAAAATAAGAAGCAATAATGCTTACGCATAGAGCAAACGAATCGCTGATCACCACATACCATGACAGGTTCAGCCACAACTTTCAGGATGCCCTACCCACCGCGATGCCAAAAATTCAGATGTCTCAGTCATTTGTGGAGCTTGTTCTTGAACCCTTGCGTGGACTGCTCCGAACTGTCTTATTGGTTACGGTCAGTTTCTTCCGGTCTCGAGTTACTGACTTCATATTTGCCTGCTTCCGTGATGTTAGTGCTTAATTGAGTTGGGTTGTTATAAAAGCGTCACAGCGGAGCAAAGTCGGCGGATACGTACCGCTACTAGACGGATCGGCGATCGGCTTCCCGCCTTCTAATGACTTCATCACCATCTACAAAGTCTGAATCGAGAAAATCGGCCACTAATCGTCTGGTCGCTCAAAAACGAGCCAATGCAAACCATCAGGTGATGCAGGGGGCTTCATGTTCGCTCCATTTTGTGTTACAATTGCCTCCGGGAATAGTGACAGCGATAGCCCTACTTGCCCTGCGACATTACATAGTACGCAAACCATGCATGACGCACGCTGCGTCATTGGCTCTTCGGGCCACTTCCTCCGACTGCCATCACTTTAAATCGTGGACATAATATCGGTTCCGAGTTTCTCATGTACTTGACAAGTCAATTTGCTCTGCTCTTTTACCTTGACTTACAATCTTAACATTTACGCAGCTTGTAAACGCTGTATGCCATTTCGTCTTCTTATCTCTGCTGCAAGACTTGTTGCCGCCTTGCCAAAGCACCCATACAGCAGAGCTTCGTATCAAGCAGCCTCAACCATGACGCCGAAACGAAAGAGAACCGGCGCCCATCCGCCACCCCCGATACCTGAGATGCCTGATACGGCTCCCAGACGAAGCAGTCGAAGATTGAAAGATGCTACTGTCAATACGGATGAACGATCGGCGAACCAAGACATCACAAAGAAGGCTGGCCCAATGAGAGCAAAGGCTGTCTTGGACACGGGCGAAGGTGTCGAGGAAGCTATGCGAGAATTGAGTGAGATGGAGCAAAAGTTACAGACTGCAGTGAGGACACAGCGGCTTGCAGTCGAATCGTCCGATCTTCACGTGAAGAAGGAAGCCATTAACAAACCTGACATTCGGCCCAAAATGCATTCGCCGGACCAAGAAACTGTCACTGCTCGCCAAAATCTGGATGGAAAGTCAGATGCTGTCACACCAAAATCGACAGCACCTTTAGATGTGGAAGATGCCGAACTCGCTGCTGGTGATGTCGCTGATGCGACTGGGGAAGAAGACGGCGCTGATCGAGGTGCCAACAGGCCACCTCCGGTGAACAGTGACACTCTTCCTTTACCATGGAAAGGGCGATTGGGATATGTGAGTTCTAGTTAGCTTGAATATCGGGCTTTTCTAATTCCTATAGGCATGTTTGAATACATATTTACGCAACGCAAATCCTCCTGTATTCTCGTCGAGAACCTGTCGCATGGCATCCATCATCGAACATCGACATCCGCTTGCAAACCCAGATGAACCAGAACATGCAACCAAGAACCGACCGGACAGAAACAAGCCTGCGGATCATGAGCGAGGCCTCAAGTATGTACAAGAGCTGGGCTTGGCAAATGCTCGAGACATTGTCAAAATGATTCGATGGAACGTCAAGTACGGTATCAAATTTATGAGGCTCAGTAGCGAGATGTTTCCTTTCGCAAGTCATCAGGAACATGGATATAAACTGGCTCCTTTTGCTTCCGAGGTGCTCGCAGAAGCCGGCAAAGTGGCAGCAGAATTCAACCATCGTCTAACGACACACCCCGGACAGTTTACCCAGATCGGTAGCCCTCGTAAGGAGGTTGTCGCTGCTGCTATACGCGATCTGGAATACCACAACGAATTACTTTCCTTGCTCAAACTCCCCGACCAGCTTAATCGCGACGCAGTCATGGTCCTTCACATGGGAGGCACTTACGGCGATAAGAATGCAACCCTGGATCGATTCAGAGAGAATTACGCCAAACTCTCGGATGGAGTTAAGGCACGAATGGTGTTGGAGAATGACGACGTTGCATGGAGTGTGCACGATTTGTTGCCTATCTGCGAGGAGCTGAATATCCCCATGGTCCTTGATTATCACCACCACAACATCATCTTCGACTCCTCGATAAGGGAAGGTTCCAAGGATATCATTGACTTGTACGACCGCATCAAAGCAACTTGGACCAGGAAGGGAATCACCCAGAAAATGCATTATAGTGAGCAGACGGCCAGCGCCGTTACTCCCCGAGATCGCCGCAAGCATTCCGCCCGGGTCAAGACTCTGCCACCTTGCGAACCTGATATGGATCTCATGATTGAAGCCAAGGACAAGGAGCAAGCTGTTTTTGAGTTGATGCGTACTTTCAAGCTGCCAGGTTGGAATACCTTCAACGATGTTGTACCTCACGATCGTCAAGACGAATCACGAAAGGCAATCAAGAAAAAGGCCAAGAAGGGTAAGAAGAAGACCAATGGTGTCAATGGCGAGGCGGAAGATGACATCGAGGTACCTCAGAA
The DNA here is from genome assembly GCA_900312805.1 of Fusarium torulosum. Taxonomy (NCBI): domain Eukaryota; kingdom Fungi; phylum Ascomycota; class Sordariomycetes; order Hypocreales; family Nectriaceae; genus Fusarium; species Fusarium torulosum. Next base: position 3,891 of record ONZP01000305.1, read on the forward strand.
GATTGTCAGTGCAGAGGATTTCGCCATGGGCGGACCTCATGATAGGGTCTACTGGCCAGAGGGTATGGAAGATTGGCTACGACCCAAGAAGAGAGAGGTGAAAAAGGCAAAGGAGGGGGAAAATGGGGAGCCAAAGATGAAGCAGGAAGAAGACGAGGAGTAATTGACTGGTATTGGGAGATGTTTCGGTGTTAAGGCGAAAATTTCTGTATCATGTATCGCTATTTAATGATGTAATGACAGAGAATTATGCTCTGCGTTTGTTGATCAGAACTGTAGTTATTGATATTGATAATTTGAGGTTACTCGTCATGTAACTGGGTATGCAAAAGTTCCGAAAATTCCTTCTCTACAAATTATTATATACTCTTTTTAACCTGTGTAACGTTATCCTAAGATTATACACAAAGTCACAATTATTATACGTCCCTAGTTGACTCGATGTTGGAACTTTCGTACGGAACTGTACAGGGTAGGACGTGCACCACAAAAAAGTTTTACCAGGCAAGACCTTCATGAGAACTCTTCTCTTTCATCATCCCTCAACAGACGCGATGAATTCTACAAATTTTGACGGAACAAGCGAACGGTTTCTTGACTGGTTCAAGTCTTTGCAAAATGCTACGTTTTCTGATGCCATCAAGATTGTTGACCTTCGTGATCGCAATGCTGGCCGTGGTATAAGTAAGTCGCTTTCCAGAATATGATCCAAGACTAACAAAACAGTCGCTCTTGAGGATATTCCTGCGGAAACAACTCTGTTCACTATCCCGAGAAAAAGCATAATTAATACCGAAACTTCGGAGCTGCCCAAGAAGATTCCAGATGTCTTTGACCTCGACAAGCCTGATGAGGATGACGCTCCAGCGCTTGACTCTTGGAGCTCACTTATTCTCATCATGATTTACGAGTATCTGCAAGGCGAAAACTCACAGTGGAAGCCTTACTTTGATGTACTCCCTTCTTCATTCGATACACCCATGTTTTGGTCAGAGAACGAGCTCGAACAGCTCCAAGCCAGTCATATGAGACACAAGATTGGCAAGGCAAACGCTGAGAACATGTTCCAAAAAACGCTGCTCCCCCTTATCCACAGCCACTCGAACATCTTCAACGTTGGCAACAAGACCGATGCAGAGTTGATCGAGATTGCCCACAGAATGGGTAGCACCATTATGGCGTACGCCTTTGATCTCGAAAACGATGAAGAGGAAGAGGAAGAGGCTGATGGCTGGGTTGAGGACCGAGAAGGAAAGTCCATGATGGGAATGGTCCCAATGGCTGATATCCTGAATGCTGACGCCGAGTTCAACGTATGTAAATCCTGTGGGCGTTGAGCATGACTAACGGACATAGGCACACGTCAACCACGAAGAAGAACGCCTTACTGTTACTAGTTTGAGGCCGATCAAGGCGGGTGAGGAGATTCTCAACTATTACGGCCCACATCCCAACTCGGAACTTCTGAGACGGTACGGATATGTCACCGAGAAGCATTCGCGGTATGATGTTGTCGAAATTCCGTGGAATGTTGTCGAGTCCGCTATGACATCCAACTTTGGCATCTCAAACCAAGTCCTGGAGCAGCTGGTAAGTCTGATGTACTAAAAGATGGCCTAGCTGACTTGTGTAGCGTGGTGCCCTCCAAGAGGAAGACGAGTTTGAAGATACGTTTGTGCTCGAGCGCGAAACCGGAGAGGTCAACTCGGATGGCACTTTTGCTGGGCCTGCCAGATTCGAAAGCATGCCCGAAGATCTTCAGGAACAACTCAAGACATTCCTCAAGGGTGTCAAGAAAGCACAATCCAATGCAATTCCAGATAAGCGAAAGCGAGACGAAATCCACCAAGCTGTACTGGCAAAGACCCTGGAGGCTCTCGCAGCACGTTACCCAACCAGCATTTCAGAAGACGAGTCTCTGCTCAGGGGTCACAACCTCAGCCAGCGAGCTCGCATGGCTACTCTCGTTAGAGTTGGAGAGAAGAAGCTCCTCCAAGAAGCAATTTCCGCATCCTTTTCTGCATCCTCTGGCGATGTCGAGATGACAATGGATGATGATTCTGGCCCAGCCAAGCGCACGAAGCGGTCTGGCTGATCAGCTTGATAGCCGTGGGGTTATGTGACAGCTCTTGTTTTCCCTCTCCTCATGCAAGAGGTGCAGAAAGCATCAATATTGCGAACCACCCGCCGAGGCAACAAGCCCTTACAATTACATCGACTACTGCTATATAAATGATACATACCTTGAACACAATCTTGCCATACTCACTCTTTATCACAAGCGATTTTGATTGACTAACGATGCTGCGACAAGAACCTCGAGCAAAAAGAAGTAACGACTAACATCAAGCACTTTATTCTAGGTTGAAGTTACAAACTTGTATATCAACTCACAAATTGGCCGAGACACTGAGGTCGACCGGAGAAATATCCAGGTGAAATACCTTTCACTGGTCGCTTGGTGCGGTTCCGATCGTGCCAAAATTATCAAGGCAGCAAGTGCTGGCTTCTGAAACACGAGTTTTCAGGCTATGGGCTTCGCTGTATAGCATATGAATCGACGATCTCCACCCACAGGTTACATTTGAGAGCCCGTCTTACCACGAAGATTCTACGCCACCCCCAACGACCAACGGGTGGGTTATCAACAAGGGTTTTACGATAGCCAGAGGTATTATCATACCAGACCTCAACACCATCAGGGAGGTAAAAGATCCAACAAGGATTGGCTGCTTCTACAAGTCGCCTGTCCGGACTTCTCACCGTACGATACTCATGGACACGCCAGGCTGCCTCGACGAACACTGATGTCTTGCATTCGGGCCTCAAACGCATCTCAACTCATGTCATCATGAATCCAACGTTGCCAAGACGAAATTGACCGAAGAGCCAAAGCTGTTAGCGCCAACAACTGATCGCCGGGCAAGATCTGAGCTCATCTCCATTGGCCCGCTTTACCTTGACAAATCAAGCTGGGATATCACCCGGTTGGCAGAGCTTGTCACCCGACCATCCATCTACCCGTTAAGTATGGGTATCGAGACCGGTGTCAAGCAGTGGAAGCGCCAGAGGGGCTGGCTGAAGTTGTGCTGCATGAACTCGGGTATGCAATCAGCAATACCTATCTTGACTCTCTGCAGACATCAGTGCCATGGTCGTGGCACCAATCCAGTTCAATGAGGTCTCATCACTATCACTTACACCTGAAATCTGTGATGCCTGGTAGACTGCAGGCGAAGCTGACGGCGGATATTATGTCGTCATTTTGAAGGCAGGAAGGTAGGTGCATTCTGGGTTGTCGGAGGGTGATGTCTCGACTATGGGTACGGGAACGACCGAGGAGATGCGGCTCTGCAGTTCATGGAATGCATTCGACAGTATAAGAATGGCTGTTGCTCAAGTGACATTGGCTACTGATGAAGCATCACAATCATCTTGATCAAAATGAAACAGGTATGAAGTCCCTTTCAAGGTGAGTTGTATGACATGTTAACACCGTCAGAGCAAATCGTCAAAGCACAGTTCAGGACGAAAGAGCTCTTCAAGCCAGCTCAATACGGGTTTCTTGTTCATGGTGAACAAACTCCTAATAAATAGACCAGACAACGACGTATATCATCACCATGTACCGCCCAGATTCCCGAGCCAATACGACGGCGAAGTCCCAAGCAAAATCATGCGATACTACAACGGTGAAGTCACAGAGGCTACAGACTTTTACTGGTATCGGGATGTAGAGACGTCTGGGCGACTGTTTAAATTAGACAGCCAGCGAAACTACATGCTGGATCAATTCGGCCAGCACTGTGAAGCCGTGGAGTATAAGTCCTTTGGAGTCGCCGCCTGCAACCCGCTGCTCCCTATTATGGTGGTCGCTCAAGATCCTCTCTTTTCTGAAACAGCATACTGGGAACTCTTGCGCATATTTCATCCACCTACGCTTCCAGGTCTGTCTCAAGCCGTCACCATCCATAGCGATATGGGTGAAGGGGGTGGTCCTATGCTCTACATCGCAGGCAGGTCACCCAGTTGGATGCCGAGTCTACTCCCTTCGACGTACAGGTCGCCTCGCCATAACCCACCACACTCATCAGGCCTTGGCGGGGAGCTGCCTATTGTCCTAGGACTAATGGCACTGTATGCTGCGCAGGATACGGACAATACTTCGATAGATAACGTGTTTCTGGGACACAATCGAGTATGGAGACATGGATTTTGGAATAGCAACGATCCGCCTCGAGGACGTAAGTATTGAAATTTGATTTCCAACATCGGCTAATTGTCACAGACCCCCCGACGGCTTCGGATGACCCAAATGGCTTCGTCGTTAAGGTGTTTCATGATCCCGACAACCCGTACTCTACCCGAGAAAACCTTCGCAGCTTAGAATGGGAGGCAGCTATTGTTCGAGAAACATGACTAGTAGGATTCCCGTCAGCATAGATTGATCTTTAGTCTATTATTCGTTCCTGATTGGTGTATGAAGCCCCCTGCTCTGCAGCTCTGCCCCATATCCATCTCGTATCTACACCGGTCATCCATCATATGCTTGACATAGCAAGTGTATGTGAGCCATTGTGAACACGCACGGCTCGATTATGGTTATGTAAGTAATGTTGTCTGACTTCAGACTGCGTCGGGAAGTCGCACGGCAATATCGCCAGACTGAGTGATGTATCGCACCCACGGAAGCGAAGGATATTGCAACTGCGTCTGTTAGTATTGACCAATAGTATTGGCGGGGTTCGTACCTTTGGCTCGGTGATTTTGAGATACCGAACCTGGATACCACTCGTGGTAAAGTAAGGGATCTCAAACTTGACCTGGATAGGTCGCTTGGCACCCTTGCCCACTCCTCCAACGCCTCCCATACTACCACCGAAACCACCCATCATACCACCACCTTGTTCGTCATCACCCCTCACGCTAGGCAGGCCCAGCTCAGCACGCATGAGGAACTCCTTGCCACCACCGAATTGCTTAATCTTCCAGACAATGGCACTCTGCTCAGGTGCGTAGTGAACAGAACCGATGTTTGTCCGGAACCGAGGGCTGTCGGCGTCGTCAGGTACGGGAACCACGATTTCGACATTGTTGGCAGTACTGCGGCGCTTGAACTGGGCTCGAGCTTTGAGCATGTATTCGATTCGGGAGCCTGAATGAGATTCCACCACACATTCAACCCAAATCAAAGGCTTAACCTGGGTGTTGAGACGGTAGGACATGAGCTCGAATTCGCCGTCGGGGGGGATAAAGGAGATGGTGCGGTCGTTCTCGAAACGTGATAGTCGTACACATTGGTGGAACTTGACATCTTCCATCTCGATGGCTTTGCCGCGAGTAGCTCGACCAGTTGTCTCAAACATGACCTTATCGTTAAGGCCTAGGCGCAACTCGGGCATACCACTTAGGTAGCACTTCATCTTAATAGCACCAAGAATCTCTGAGCGAAGCACATTGCCGTTTGCGGAAACCAACAGGTTAAGCGACTCAACAACGTCAAGAAAAACCTCGTTCTTGCGGTATCGAATACCCTCTGATCGCCATGACACAGCGTTTGTAACAGCAATGGGTGGTCGGGCCTGGATCTCGAGCTTGTGGGATTCCTGGGTGATGTACTCTTGGAGGATCTTTGATTCTGTTGTTTGAGGGTAACCAAAATCCATCATCTCGTCGAGGAGTTCGTAGATGATGACAAAATTGTCGCGGATAGACTCTTCTTCTAGGGCTTTGAAGTACTCGGTAAAGACCTCGACGATCTTGTGAAGGAACAGGAGGATCTCGGCGGCATTTGTATTTCGTTTTGTAAGGGCGAGGAGGTAGAGGTTGTTGTGACGAATGTAAAGATACTACACGATCAGCAGTTGTACAGCGGTTTCAAGAATAACGTACGTTGATGCCCTCATGGGAGAAGCATGGTGGAACAGCAGAGGAGTCTTCCTCAGCTTCTGAAAGGAGTACAGGGAACTTTTCAACTGCTGACATTGGAATGTCACCACGATAGTTTCGGGCGAGGAGGGTCTAAAAGTCAGCATGTACAGTAGATCAGTGGCAATTAACGCACCTTGCCCTTGAGATCCAAAAAGAACAGCGCGGATGCCATGATGTGGTCTTGGCGAGGTCAAGTTGATGGCAGGGGCGGAAAGGAGGCCGTTATATCGTCGTTAAGATGCGACGGTCAAGTCCAAAATGAAAAGATCATGCGCAGAGGGACTTGATATACAATAACAGAAAGTAATAGGGAGAGACTAAGGGGTAATTAAGGACTACACAGAAGCGCAGGCAGTCATCATGATACTTGGCGCAATATAGTTTCGTTGTTTAAGCTGTTTCGCTGGCATCTTTGGCAGCCTGGCCATTCCAATGCTGGTGACGACGCGGTAGAATATCGGATATTGGTGGGGTAGCTGTAGCTCGAAGCTTTACATCACGTGAGACGATAGCGGGCCTCCGAAGTGATAAAAAGCTTCGTTTTTTCTGGTCTTTGTTTTGGTTTCTCTTCTCTCCAACGCACCCTCTAGACAGTACAGACCATCACCTAGCCTGCAACCGAGTGACTTTCTGTCATTTCAGCCGCGGAGCCGTTGATGTGAGCTGCGATTATGTGGTGCGGAGAGGAAACCTGGATCCATTAAGAACTGACCGAGTATTTAACTTACGTTGCTTGGCCGGTGTCAGAGGAGCCGGACATACTATAATTGTGAATGTAAAGTGAAGACTGAGACAGGCCATGTCTGAACAGTCTGGTGCAATGTTGTGGCTTGTCCTGGTGACCTAGGCCATGAACTTGGGGCATCTGGGACTGATCTTGACGTTCTGCTCGCGAACGCACGCCGCAGGCAGACTAATCATTGTGCTTGATTATGAAGGTGTATCCCAGTTCCATGCGACGACGTTGGCGACTGGAGTGATAAAACTCTGCCTCATGCACCAGAGCTTCCGTGGAGTGAACCATGAGTCGATAGCATTATCGCATTGGTCGTTCCAAACGCACTAAACTCGCCTCAGTTTTTGTGCCTGGATGCCCCAGCGAGAGTCCATTGATCCATTTGCAATATCCACTATTGGCAATCATCGGAAGGTTGATGGGACTGCAATATCAGGGTCCAATACCTGCAGCGACAGTCATGTAGCCTCCTATCTTCACTGCAACGGTACCATTCAACACATGTCAAGCTTCACATGGTTACTCGGATTGAACAGTCCGAATAGAGGCTAACCAATATCGGGACGAGATACCAAAGTAACCGAATGCCGACTGGTCTGGATAAAGGTATAGGAGTGCTACCTTACTTTAAAAGGCACTAATTGCCAAAGCTTCAGATGAGCAAGCAATGAGCAAGCGAATCTGACGTTATCAAAACCCATCCCATTGGAGGAAACAACCTTTAAATGCATCGGGAAAAGGAAACAACCATTTACGGCATGTGCTAGAGTTGATCTTGTTAGTGCATTGGCCATGACTCGGGCGACCCGCTTAACAATCGTGACGACGAGTCTAATTGCAAGCTCTTCCTTTGCATGTGATGTCGGTCATCATTCCCCAGTTTTGACACGTGCTAGATAGGCTTCAGGTACAGTTCTTAGTTGCAAGTTTAAGTCAATACAGAAGTTGAGACTTCAGGTCTTGTGACTTAAGGGACTACCAAAGTCGAAACTCATCTACTTATTAAATATCCCAACAATTTTGGATCATCTCACCTGAAGCGAGGTGATCGCCCCAGATGCATCTTGTGACTGAAGCACTGGCGCAATTCAGAGGCTTCTAGCGACCCTTCTTCCCCACTACGCCTCTACAAGTCACCTGGAACCACTGTAGCCGGCCCGGTTTTAGTGGGCTATCGTCCTGCGCTGGGCTTGTCTCTTCAGCCGGTCCCTGCAGCTCAAGGAAAGAAGGTCCCGTCGCGCCTGACGTTCGTTTCCAGGTTTCCCTTCCCCCCACGATCACTCATTCTCATTCCCATTCTCACCCACCCCAACCCTTTTCTTCTCCGCTTCATCACCAAATCATCACCGTCAGCATCGTTGTCAATCTTGTTTTCTTTTGTCTATTTCGTTTCGTTGATAATTTCATGTTTGCGGCCCTTGGCCGATTGCCACTCGATGCTTAGTTGACATATCCGTGTTATCGCCGACCAGCGCCATGGAGCGCAATCACATGCTTCCGACCGATCGTGAGACCGAGTCTCGCCATGTTCTCCTCGGACCACCACCAGCTCGACCGCCGCCGTCTCTAATGGCTTTCTCTCCGCCAGCATATTCCAATGTGTCTCCGAACGCGATAAAGTTTCCTGATGTTCCTAATACCGACCTACCGACTTCTTTGCCTCCCCTGACTCGACTCGAAGCCGACAACGACATCAAGTTACCCTCTCTAAGTTCTCTTACAAGTGAAATGGCACTCGAACCGCCAAAGGCTTGGCTTCCTCTACACCCCATGCCTTTATATCAATCGCCAATTTCTTTTGGACATGCTATCGACAGCCCGACTCGAATGGACCTTGATGCCAGCACCAACAGTGTTGTCAGCGCTGCATCACCCGACGGGCTTGCAAGGGCTGGAAGCGTCAGTCTGGATGACCCTGATGTGCGACTTGCAGCTGAGGCGCTTGGCGACTTGAGAGCAGGTGTGTTTGCGCATGCCATTATTGGCCGTTGCTAACAGTTGTAGACTTTATATCATCACCACCTCACAGGAATACATCGCTTCCACTGAGCCCACCAACTTCGCACGGATTTCCATCCAATCGACAACCGCAATCGCCACAACCCGAGCCGTTGTTGTCGCTTCTCACAACAACTCATCCTTTACTTGCAAGCACAATCGAGGGAGCTACTTCGGCCTACGGAGGCGCCAAGAACTTCTCACCGCGGTTTCGATCAGGCGCTGAATATGTCGAAGGATACTTGACACCCATTGCGAATACTGTTGGCTCTGTTGGTCGAGTGACTGGTGTAGAGGGAGGTGTGCGATGGTTTCTGGGTGCTGGACGGCGACAGAATAGTTCGACGTCAGACCTGGAAACTGGCAACAGTAAGAAGCGACGCAAGGTGGACAGTGAAGATGAAGCCGTCAGCAACAAGAGGTTTGAGGGTGAAGGTATGCAGCAGATGTCGGATGAGCACCTGCTTGAAGCAGAGCCTTCACCATCTTCCAAGACGATGTCTCGTCGTATGTCAACCACAAGCACTGTGGATACTCTTCCCGCTTACGATGAGCTGCGGTCACCTGCATACACAGAAACAGATGCACAGAGTGAACCACGGCCTACTTCAAGACCCAATAGTGCATGGCAGTCACGTCTGATAATGTCCACCTCTGGTCTAAGTGTAGCCATGAGCGAGGAGAGTCTACGAAGCCTCAAGTATTGCCTCCACTGGCTCAGATGGGCAAACGATCACATATCTCGCGTCATTACAGCTTTGAAGACCACTCTGGAGCAGTACGAGAGAGTGCGACCTCACGATGGATCAGAGGTACACCCTGGAGAACGGTCTGAAGGTCCAGAATCTCGCAGTCAACTTGCAGCCCGCATCTCGAACCTCAAGAACGATGTTCTGAGGACCCTTCGCGATGCAATCAATACTGTGTCTAAATATGCGGGAGGTGCATTGCCTGAGAATGCCCGGATCCTTGTACGACGTCATCTCACCAGTTTACCCCAACGATTCCGCATTGCCACCATGTCGGACAAGACCTCCAACGGACAGCACGACAGTGAGTCTGCCCTGACTGAAGGTGCTCAAAAGGTGCTGGTACTGGCTAAGGAGGGCTTGGATATGGTTGTCCAAGTCAGTGGTGTTGTGGATGGAACAATCGTCAGCGCTGAACAATGGCTCGACCGTATGGGCAAGCGACGAGCCCAGGAAGAAGAGAAGCCTGTGCTACCTCAGACCGAGACTAATGGCGATGTCAAGATGGGTTAATTGGAGTGTATGACAAGCAATCGGCACAAAACGGAAAACAAGACAAGCCTACGACAAGCAGGCTTGTCAACAAAAGCACAAGTGGGGATGAGATACCTAGCGGGTTCCAATACCACGAGGAACATCGCATTTGATTTCTTGAACGGACAAACGATAACTTGGGTGCACTGAGCGTTGATGCTGGACTTCCGACTATTTATTTGTTCTCTTTGTTATCTGGATGGCGTTGGTGGCTTCATAGCAACGAATATGAGCATGCGCGATACAACACACGTTTAACCAAGAGCGACTTGTCAACGGTTACCGCTGTTCTGTCTATTGGAGTTGAGCTTCTTGAGCTATGTCAGATGTCAGCTTGTGAATGGCATCGATTTATGAGCCACGTTTTGGCGATGAACAGCAACATGTGACTTGATCTGAGTTTGTTAATGGAGAGTTGTTGCACAGCGTTGATATCGCAGTTGTATTTTATGCTTGCGAGCTTGAGTGCGAACATACCATGTCATTGTATTGCCCAATGGCAACATTCAAGTGAGTGAGAAGAGGTCTGATATTCAGAACATGTCCACAAAGATCTGGCGACAACACTAGCCACTCATCATCAAGTCTCTCATATCACCACCATTCTTGCTCGTGAATCAGAGTAGTTTTGGGTCTCACTACAATCACGGCTGTCAATAAGTTAACCGGCATTTCTCACGCAGCCATACCAGAAGCTTCAGTCAAGTCAGAAGGTCTGAGCCTTGGACGAAACCCTTGAGTATAACGACATTGTGCTTGTAGGAAGTCGTTGCAAGTCGTTGGTAAGAAGGTTCATCAACAAAGCTAATATATGCAGCCTTGTCAGACAGTATAAGATATCTTTGCAAACCCCGTCTCAATTGAGATAATTGGCTCGAACGCGAAGCTCTTATCGTCAATCTACTGTCGAGACTAGTTTACGTCATTCGTACGTGCGGCCCCTCAGACTCCACGGCTTTAGCCAGGTCATCTTGCATCTCCATCTTCTAGGCAGCTTCCAGCTTCCATTCTGAGCACCAGGATCGCGATCTGCAAACTCTTCAAGGCTAACTCTCGAGAAGCTTACCCAATTGAGCTACAAACTGGAGTAAACCGTCAGTGTGTCGATGCGACACAATTATGATGCCTCTAGGTGTCGGAGCGTTTCAACCGCTTGGCGTCATAGACTTATATCTTTCAAGACGTCATGTACAAGAGGAGAAAGCAAGACGTGTTGTATAAATACTGCTGGAATGAGAGAACCTTGATAGTCTACAAGCATCACATCTTATCATATTTTATTCTACTCCATTCTATTCACCAACATGGGTTACCCTGATACTTTCGAAGGCTTCTGCGTTGACAGCCCCAAATCATGGAACAAGTTTGAAAAGCACACCCTTACCCCCAAGACCTGGGGAGATCGCGATATCGATGTCCAGATCGACGCCTGTGGTGTCTGCGGCTCGGATGTCCACACTGTCACCGGCGGCTGGGGAGACTTTGAAGGTCCTCTCTGCGTCGGTCACGAAGTTGTCGGCAAGGCTGTCCGAGTAGGCGATAAGGTCAAGGATATCAAGGTTGGAGACCGTGTGGGTGTTGGAGCCCAGGTCTCTTCTTGCCTTGAGTGCAAACTTTGCAAGAACAAGAACGAGAACTACTGCCCTGATATGGTCGACACCTACAACTGTAAATACCCCGATGGCAGCATCGCTCATGGTGGTTTCGCTTCGCACATCCGCGCACACGAGTACTTCACCTTTAAGATCCCCGAGGCTCTCAAGACTGAGCAGGTTGCCCCTCTTCTCTGCGCTGGCATCACTACTTACTCTCCTCTTGTGAGAGCTAACGTCGGTCCCGGCAAGACTGTTGCTGTTGTTGGTATTGGCGGTCTCGGTCACATGGGTGTTCAATGGGCCAAGGCTCTCGGAGCTGAAGTCTATGCCATGACACACTCTCCCTCCAAGGTTGAGGATGCAAAGAAGCTAGGCGCAAAGGAGGTTATCCTCACAACCGAGGAGAACTGGGCCGACAAGTACAAGTTCACTTTTGACTTTATCCTCAACTGTGCCGACCAGACACACAAGTTTGACATGAACGCTTACATGTCGACTCTTAACATCGGCGGCGAATTCCACAACGTTGGCATTCCTGACGAGCCCCTCCCTCAGTTGACAGCTGGCACCTTTGCGGGCAACGCTGGCAAAATCACCGGCAGCCATCTCGGTAACCACCAGGAGATGGATGCCATGCTTAAGCTTGCTGCTGAGAAGAACATTGCTGCTTGGGTCGAGACCATTGATGTCTCCGAGAAGGGATGTGCTGAGGCAGTTGAGCGAGTTAAGGATAACAAGGTGCGATATCGGTTCACCTTGACTGGATTTGAAAAGGTGTTTAAGCGGGATTAAACCAAGTAGATTAATATTTAATTAATATTTTTATTCATTTATATTATTCACGCAGAATATGACCTAAGTGTTACCATGTGCATTGCCCTAGCAGCCTCATGTGACCTCATCCTACATGTTTCTACTAATATAATAATGTGTTGAGTCTCATTTCATGAAGCTTAAACAATGTGATGTAGGTAGAGGGTGTTGTGGTATATAACTAAAGCCTCAACTTCCAGTACGATCATTTCCATAATATTTCAACAGTAGAGATTGTTATGTCATTTGGTAACCCTCACCACTAGTTGCAATCAATTAAACGCATCCATACATACAGGCTAACAATATTATTATTCATATCATTCATTATTTAAGCGCCGATAGCCTTGAGAATGGCCTTGCCAACAACGTGAGCAGAAGCAGGGTTCTGACCAGTGATAACTTGTCCATCGACAGCCAGCTTCTCAGCCCAGTCATCAGCCTTGACGTACTTTCCGCCAACACGCTTGATCTCATCCTCGAGAAGAACAGGCATAGAGCTGGTCAGCTGAACAGCATCCTCCTCAGAGTTGCTGAAGCCAGTAGCCTCACGGCCCTCGAGAAGAGGCTTTCCGTCAACCTTGACGTTGACAAAGACGATAGGTCCGTGGCACACAGCGGCGACAGGCTTGCCGGCCTTGTAAAACTCCTCAATAAGCTTGATTGAGGTCTCGTCGTTGACAAGGTCGAACATGGGGCCGTGGCCTCCAGGGTAGAAGATAGCGTCGTACTCGGATGACTTGCCGAGGAACTCCTTGAGAGGAGTAGTCTGCTCCCAGACCTGCTTCTTTTCGTTGAGGAATTTTACTGACTCCTCGTCTCCCTTGAACATCTCGACTGAGCCCTGGTCAAGAGGAGCAACGCCACCAGCGGGGGAGGCGACGACGACCTCAACGCCGGCGTTGACGAAGTCATAGTAGGGGTGAGCGAACTCGGGCTGATTTGTTAGTGTGTAAATGATTTTGAGTGAGCAGGAGGCTTACCAGATACCAGCCGGTAGGGTTGCCATTGTTCATCTTGGACTGGCTGGTAAGAACGACGAGAACCTTGGGAGCCATTTTGATTATGTTGTGATATTTGAGTATAAGTGTTTGTTAATATGAAAGTTGAGATAATAGATGAAATGTTATGAAGTGTGTTGGATGTGTTTGGTATAATGATCAAGTCAAAATCATGACGCACCGCAAGTCTTTATACCACACGCACGTCAACTCCATCCCCGCCTCCACGGTCAGACCCTTGGCAAACAGTCCAATCGGACCAATTCAGAGACCGCAGAAACAGACGTGACAAACTTTTCCGTCTTGTTTCTGTTTTGGTTGCAGCACGTCCTGACGTCAGACTAACGGTCCTAGCCGTCCATTCTCGGCACTTTGCCCCGTCTAGTGCCGGCTCTTCAGTGGGGCTCGCCCGGGGTTGGAGCCTCGGTGCGGCCGGTAATGTGTACTAAGCTGAGCTTTAGATAATCTTTATGGAAACGAAGATTCTCATGGAAGAGGATGTGTAAGACGGTGAAGATTCTGAACTAGTTGATCCACTTGAATTGCGTGGCATTGATAAGCATGAACTAGAGATTAGACTTGTAGTAGCTTTGGGGATTGCTGTCTAGCAAATGCATGAATGGTACACGTGGATGCTTTCACTCTCAATACTACTTTACTTTCAAAGATATGCAAGCATGACAATTTGAATTCATCTAAACAGACTAACTTAACATCTTAATGAGTGACTTCACCTGGATCGTTATTATTTCCACCAACGTTCAGATCCAAAACCCGAATTGGTTGCTTCCTCTGACTGTCTTGTCGTTTCCAGAATCACAACCTGACCCTCCACCAGGCAGGCATGGAGTCTTGCACCGTCCTCTAAAGTCCGGCCCAACATTGAGACAAGTGTCACATCCGCATAAGAGTTCAATATGATCTCCAACCTTTTGATCAGGTTCTGCGCAGAGACAAATGAACAGAGCGGACTCTATCTCGGTAGAAGGAGTTCCCTGCTTGCAGACGGCATTGGGAGTCTTGCAGTATCCATCAACTAGTTGACCATCATTCCACGGTTTATCTGCAGGCTGTTAGCGTTGTCTTGCTCAGATCAATGCACATACCCATAGCCTTGAGAACTGAAGCACAATACGTGTATCCGCACTCGCAGATCGTTCCATCAGGTGTACCAGTTGGATTCGGAGGTGGAGGAGCCGGAGCGGGGTTGGACGGTGGAACAGGTGCCGGAGAAGGAGGAGGCCCCGGAGCTGGCTCAGAGGTAGGAGGCGGTGGGGCCGGTTGAGACGGCGGAACGGGAGCTGGTGCCGGGGGTTGTCCTGGAGGAGACGGAGGTGAAGCCGGAGGTGAAGCAGGGGGGTCAGCGGGAGGATCCGCAGGAGGAGCGGGTGGTTCAGCTGGAGGAGCGGGAGGCTGAGAGGTTGAAGGAGGAGCTGGAGCTGGATCTGGATTGGGAGGAGCCTGAGGCTTTGCAAGAGCCAAAACAGCCAAGCCAAGGATGGTAAGTTGAAACTTCATGTTAACGAGTGTTGGTGAATGTCTTGTCTACGATTGATCTCGAGGTGATGTCTGTTCTTATAGCATTAGCAGATGTAACTGTTGACGATATCTCATCCGCCTAGGAATAGTATCCCAATGCTTCGTTAGACATGTGCCGCTTGGTAGTATCATTCTTCGTCAAACTGTCGGCAGTCAAGGACTATTCATCAACCTGTCGACCATACTGTCAATGGCTGTACTGGCTGGCTGTCCTGCCCTTGGCATCACCTGATTCGTATTCATCCTTAAGTCCATGATGAATTTGTCCGCGTAATCTTTATGTGCAAGTATACTATGTCATTTGTGCTTGTGCCAAGTTCATGATATCCTCCATCTAGGTATTATACTAACACTCCCGGCATCGGTCACAGTGTTGATACCCCGCACTGTACCATTGAAACTGTTCCCCCACCATCCGAAAAGCTCAACTTGCCCCTCCAAGCTATCACCCGTTTACATCCGTCATCCCAATTCAATTCCACAAACATCATGGCCGAAACTCAGTCCCCCAAAGGCGTTGTAAACGTCGGCACCCGCAAGTCGCCTCTTGCTCTCGCCCAAACGCAAATTGTCGTTGACGCTCTCAAGAAGAAATTCCCCGATCATGAATTTCCTATCCACAGCATGACCACGACAGGCGATCGCGACCAAAACACAGCTCTCTACAACTTTGGTGGTAAGGGTCTGTGGACATCCCAGCTTGAAGAGAGATTGGTCAACAGGGAACTTGATATCGTCGTCCATTCGCTCAAGGACATGCCGACTGTTCTTCCCGAGGGGTGTGTCCTCGGATGTGTTACGTCTCGCGAAGATCCGAGAGATACACTGGTGATCAAGAAGGAATTGCAGGACAAGCACGGGTGGAAGACTTTGGCGGATCTGCCGGCCGGAAGTATCATCGGCACAAGCAGTGTACGCCGCATCGCTCAACTGGTTCGTCGATACCCGACACTCAAATTCAAGGACCACCGAGGCAACATTCAGACCCGACTACGAAAACTCGAAGAGGACCCTGACCTGACGGGTATCATCCTGGCTGCGGCAGGTCTCCAGCGTATGGATCTTGGGGAACACATTACACAATTTCTCGAATCTGAAAATGGGGGAATCCTGCACGCTGTTGGCCAGGGCGCCCTAGGAGTTGAATGCCGAGCGGATGACGAAAAGGTGCTCCAGTTCCTCAAGTCGATCCAGAACGAACAAACAGCGCTGGCGTGTGAAGCGGAGCGAGCTCTCATGAGGGCACTCGAGGGTGGATGCAGTGTTCCCATAGGTGTCGAGACAAAGTGGATTGACGACAAGCTACGTATGAAGGCTACAGTTGTTTCCCTCCGAGGTGACGAGGGTGTCGACTGTGAGATGTCGGAAACGATCAAGACACCAGACGAGGCGGACAAGTTCGGAAAGAAGGTGGCTCAAACGCTGGTAGAACAAGGAGCGCAAAGGATATTGGATGATATCAACGAGAAGAGGGAGGTACCCGAGACAGTCAAATAAGTGGACATGAATGTATTATCGGCACATGAAATCAACCCAATATACCCGGGATATGATACCTCTATTGTGTTCTTGTAGTGTTTATTCGGCTCCAGCAAAAGCTTTGTAGGCCTCGGCATCCAGTAGCTTCTCAAATTGCTTGGCACCCTCCTCGTCAACTTCGACCTTTGCGATCCAGCCGCCACCAGCGCTGTCGTCCTCGGGAACTTTGTTGATGGTAGAGGGCTTCTCCTCGAGGTTATCGTTGATTTGAAGAACGCGCAGGCGGATCGGAGCGTTGATGTCGCTGGCAGACTTGACTGACTCGACGGCGCCGACAGCATCGCCTTGCTCAACCCATGAACCGGGTTCGGGGAGCTCAACGTAGACCACGTCACCGAGCTGCTCGGCAGCGTATTCTGAAATTCCAACAAAACCGTGCTTCTTATCGGCCGAGAGATCGATCCATTCGTGGTCCTTTGTGTATTTGCGAGCGAGGCCTATCTTGTTAGTGAAAGTCAGAAAGAGATTTAGTGTTGCATACTCAATTTGGTGGATGAGAATGCTCGGACTGGTGTGCGAATAGAAGCGCGGGGAGCGATACCCCTAACCAGAGGGGCAGCGACACGGAGAGACCGAGCAATTGAGGCCATTATGGTGATGATTTGGTGGTGATATCAGAGGTTCAAGCTTTGTCCGGGCGTCATGCGGAGATGGACCGAGATGTGGGTTCGGGGGCATGCCGAATTTGACTTAGTCAGCAGATCATGATGATTTGAAGACGCCAACAGAACAGGTCAATATCAGGCGATACTGGAATGTACGGGCTGTATGTGATCGGGGAATAGAGTTGGAGTACGGATATTTAACAATGTATTAACCGTTGGAAGGATTCGACAAGACATGAGGCTAGAATGAAACAGTGAACCAATCAGGCCTGATGAGGAACCTGGAGCGTGGGGTTGTTTGAGCAGTTGAATCAAGTCTGTAGGAAATGAATCAACATGGTCATGGGTTATTGACTCGTTGATCTGTTATAAGTCCATCGTGTGAGCCATACCCAAGCTGCCAGCTGTCTCTGCATCCCATTGCTACTCTTCGATAGTCCATAGCCGCCTATTTGCTGCGCAAGGTTACACAATAAACAACAACACGGTTGCTATTTACTAATTACAATAGTGATGGATCGCTGCAGGACTTGGATGGAAGATCATACATTACACAACAAACCGAGGACATCTGATTTATCATCCATGTTATGAATTGCAATATTCATTCAGCCAGCCTTTAACAATGTCTCAGCCAATTGCTTGTCCTAACGCGCCCTCTAACGCGTCGACTAAGCATCCCCACCACCATCAACACGGCATTTCGCGCATAACAAGAGCTTAGCCAAAGTTAATCTTGAAATTGGGAGAAATGATCTATTTCCAGCACATTCCCCAATAATGCAAAACACTTGCATTGTTGTGATGTTGTTCATTTAATGTACTACCGAAGCCGTACCACCGGTGCCTTGAAATTCCGTCCCGCTCGCGACCTAAACAAGAGGCTCCCACCATCATCTTCCAACGTCAGCGAATGAATAGCGAACCCCCTCCCCTGCCAACCCACCAGGATCTACTTGACTCGACTTTGGAGATTTGCTCTATCAAAGAGTGTACAATACGCGCTGAATCTCTTGTCTTTTACCGCTGTCGCTGTCACTGAGTTAAATCTCAAACAACCGACGCCCTGTCTCACTCCGTCTCTCCCTCGAACCCGCATTGATCTGTGGCTTCTATTCGACTCCGCCACCTACAACATTCAGCTCCAACACTGTCTACCATACTGTCCGCGCTGCGTTGCTTTCGATCATCATAACTTGTCGACTAGCTTGATGCCGTTGACCTGTTGAATACTTCTCTTCTACCTTACTTTCCTTTCCTGGCGATCACGTTCTCTACCGACTTTGTCCCCACACTCCTTCGACAGCCTCGCATTTATCCCTAATATCCTCGACGACCTTCACGCTGGACGACTCAACGATCTCCGAGGCTACGGCCATCCCCGACCCTACCTCTCCCACCATGGAGATGGAAGCTCCCCCACTTGAGGCTCCTCTTCATGAAGCTCCTGTTCATGAAGCTCCCGTCCATGAAGCTCCTGTTTATGAAACTCGTGTTCATGAGGCCCATACTCATGAAGTCCCTGTTCATGATGACACCATGGGCGGCATCGAAGACTCCCCGCAAGTTGGTCCGAGCAACGGTTTCCATCACCAACAGAGCACATCCCTCGATCAAGGTCTCGCCAGCCCACGAAGCCCGCGACAAGAAGACCCCTCCTCCAGATACACTCCACCAGTGCAATCCGCGCCTCCAATCTCCCGCCCAGCCAGTGGCTTGTCCAACCCCGCACACCAGGCCTACAACGACTACAGGCAAGGCGCAGGCGAGCCTTCATCCAACGGCCGTAACCATGTCGTGATCAAGGTTGGCATGGTGGGTGATGCTCAGATCGGAAAAACTTCACTGATGGTCAAATACGTCGAGGGAAGCTGGGACGAGGATTACATCCAAACGCTAGGTGTCAATTTCATGGAAAAGACAATCTCCATCCGTAACACGGAAATTACCTTTTCGATTTGGGATTTGGGTGGTCAGAGGGAGTTTGTCAACATGTTGCCGCTTGTGTGTAACGATGCCGTTGCCATTCTCTTCATGTTTGATCTCACACGCAAGAGTACCTTGAATAGCATCAAGGAGTGGTATCGCCAAGGACGAGGTTTCAACAAAACAGCCATTCCGATTCTAGTGGGTACAAAGTATGACCACTTTGTCAACTTTCCCCCTCAAGATCAAGAAGAGATTTCAAATCAGGTATGTCAATTAGTTCGTTGTCTTCCAAGACTAACACCATCAGGCGAGGCGGTTTGCCAAGGCCATGAGGGCTGCATTAATCTTTTCAAGTACAAGTCACAGTATCAACGTGCAAAAGGTAGTCCCAACGCTCCCCTCAGTTACCCAACTAACAATCCCAGATCTTCAAGATTGTTCTTTCCAAAGCATTCGACCTAAAGTGTACAATTCCCGAAATCGAAAACGTCGGCGAGCCTCTCCTGTTATATCAGTCTGTTTAATCACCGGGCCATTTACGAGTTAAATGTTGAACCTGACATCACGACATACATACGCGATCGTCTCAGGCGCACAGCGTCAGCAAAGTATCTTTGCAACAAATTTCTTTTGTCATTACATACAACTGGATCGTCTCCTGCTTTCTTCACAACTTGACTTATTACGGATTCATGGGAGAGGTCAGGATCACCTCTGGGATAGATAAACATGGGTATTGGCGCACGACCGCATGTGGCCAGCTTACCGTGGTCACGGGCGGACTATTGAGGTTTCAGACATACAACCGACTGTTAATCATATTTGTGGTGTATAGGTGTTGATGAATGGCCATACAGCTAGTAATTCTTTTGCACCATGTCCATTCCTTGAGCCAATTCTATTCGCAATTCCTTCATTGACCTGCCAGGAGTTATGTGGATGTCCTCGAAACCGTCCTGGGCCATAAAGGTTGCTTTTTCGCTGATTGTTTGTGATTCGGGTTTTGTCTGGGGCGGTTCAGTCGCTGTTTTCTGTTGCATTCTCTCCTCAAGCGCTGCGTAAGACGGATGATCATACAAGCGTTGATCAACAGGTGTAAGCTCTCGTGAGTAGATCTCTCTTCCATCTTTAACAATGCGCACCACCTCAACAAGCATGCCACGCTCAAGGTCTGGCCCTTCAGTATGGGTGATACTTCGCCACCATCGACGGGACATGATGATGGCGGGGATGAGAATGATGCAGACGAGGGTGATGGGCAATATGATAGCGCACAACTTTGATGCTTTCATGGTGGGCCACGAATTGAGGATTTGAATTGTGGATGGGTCTGATGGTCTTATATAGAAAAGGTTCTTGGCTTTGGGAAGCGTACGTCTGAGTCTTGGATAGTCTGAACAAAGGTCAAAGATGTCTGAGTGAAGTTGAGCGATGTTCATTCACTAGCTGCCATTAGCCAACGTGTTAAGAACAATGAAGGAACAACAAAAGAATAGGCCACATTTACGCACATTGTCTGTGCCTAACATGTTGAGTTCTTCGGACAAAGTTCGACATACACGTCTATTCGTGTTGTATGAATAAAACGAACTCTAATTAAACTCATACTTGTCACATCGCCACATGTTCGAAGCTCACGTTTGGTATCCATTATCTTGAATGGTCCTATGTAAAAGTATGTTTTCACTATTCCATATTTTAACTCTTGCGTAAATTCATTTATGCAGAAGCTTTAAGGTCAAAGTATGATATTGGCTTGCTTTGTCCTTGATGAGAAAGCTCGTCCGAGGGCAATATGTATAATGCCTGTATGTGTTTATAAAAAAGACTATCTTAATCTGTAACCGTGATCTCTCTTTTCAAGATGTTAAATGAGACGATTCAATCATCACCAACTGTAGCATGAATTGTCATCCTACCAACATCGCCACAAACGTATCCCTTATAAATTGATACTCAAGGTATGCATCACAGTACGTCAATCTTGTATAACACATCATCACTAGGTTGCATAAGTAGAGAGGGTATATTCATAGGATTTACTGAACAGCCAGTGTTCAGCTCTAGTGACTAGGATACTGCTAAGACATCTCAACACTTTGCTCAGCATCCCTAGCCCTCGCTCTAGACAGACGAACTCGGCTGATGCGAGCAATAATGTACCAAAGAAGTGGTATAAGGAAGAGCGCAGAGATACCGCAAACAATAGCAATAGTAACAATCCTGTCTGTGTTTGAAGGGGGCCTCTCCTCCAAGTCGCGGCGAATTGGCGGCCAGGTGAAGAATTCGGAGAGCGAAGCTGGTAGGTAAGAATGAGAGTCCATTTTGATGAAGATGGTTACGATAGTGATACTGCGTTGATGAAGAGGGTGATGGGAGTCTTTATATAAGATATTGTGATTGTGTGATTGTTCGAGTGACTGCTTTGTTACATATTCATTGTGAGAGTGAACAGAACCCTTTGAGAGTGAACAGAACCCTTTGAGAGTGAACAGAACCCTTTGAGAGTGAACAGAACCCTTTGAGAGTGAACAGAACCCTTTGAGAGTGAACAGAACCCTTTGAGAGTGAACAAGCGGACGTGAACGACTGTCTGAAGCAATAGTCAATAGTACCATCAGAGAACAGTAAAACTAGTATTATAGTAGCCTCGGTGACTGAAGCATGTCGATGCTGATACGGCCAATGCATCTTTTCAATAGTTTACCTCACAACCATGAACTCTCAACCCAATACACATGTCATAGCTGGTTTTGTCCTTCTATGGCTTTTTGTTCTCGGCTGCTTACTTTCCATCTGTATAGCTCAAACGGATAGAACACTTCACAGAGACGTCGAAATGACAAGGCAATCCAAGATTCCCATGGGCGGATAATCGGAAGACAGAACTTTCCTGGCCATGAACGACATAGGTAAGATTGAAATAGAGATACAATTGCTTATATAGTAGACATACCAGCCATCATATATATCTCCCAGCCATCCCGCCATCGGAAGCTTCGGATACCTGTGGATCCCCTCCATCAGCATCTCACCTCTCGACTGGCCATATCTTTGCCGCCATTTCCAAATCAAGCTCAGAGATGATTCCTTTCTGCATCTTTCCGTTTCCCCACAAACCTACGGGCCGCATCTTGATCTTGTTCCTGACGATCATGGTGGAGCTACAGGGACCTTCTCACGACACCCTCACCTCAAATCACACGTAAATATGACCACCATATAGTTGCGAAAGGGACATGCCCTGTCTCCAGTGGAGACCTTTATTCCTCTACTGTAGACTCCAGTCTATCCACCATATAATCGCATGTTTAAGCAAATAGCGAAACTAAGAACAAGACCAATGTTCTGTAATCCATCACTCCCATTCCTGATAAATGCCACCACTCGAAAAAACACATGACACCATAACGCCTGTTCATGAAGTAGGAAAGAAATCCAGCGCGCTAGGCAATGAAAAGGAAAAGCCCCGTGGGCAAGAGTCCCTGGCAGGTAGCCGGGGTATCTAGAATTGTTGAAACCGAAAGAGATTACTTGTCGTCACGATCTCCCCATATGGGAGCATTGAGAGGCTTGCTGACGCCGAAACCGACACCAACAGCAATACCGACAACGAGGAAAATGATGAGGCCTTTGACGATCCAACGATTTCGTTGGCTGAGATGAGCCATGCAGGTGCAGCGGTTCTTTGCCTTTGCTGCCTTTGCTTGCTTCTTCCAATGGTCCTTTCCTGGCCAGACCTGGCAATCAGTCTTTCTGGTCAGAGGGCTGCTGGATGTCTTGTGCATGCATGAGTCTGAGGTTCGGGTGGTGATCATGGCTTCGATGTCGGTGTCAAAGGGGTTGAGTTTGTCTGTTTGAGGTGTCGATGTTGGACTCATGCGAGAAGTTTCGCTTACGGTTGTGCTTGTGCCGGCAGCTTTATCGGGGATTGTGAGGGTGTTGGTTGTGTCGCCGCTTGGGCGGGAGAGCTTTTCGTAGTTTGAAGGCATTTTGTTGTTGTTGGAGAGAGAATGGAGAATGGGTCGGAAGGGACCGAGTTGAATGAGCTATCGCGATTGTTAGTCTCAGATGAATTGTGGCGATGCGATGGCTGGTGCTGCGATGCAATGTGCGACAGTGCCACGAACTGGAAACGGCTGGTACATACCTTCTATTGCTCAGACACGAGAATTGAGTGAAGCTCGATGGGTTGTTGTTTGTAGGCCAGTAAGGATGGGGTAGGAATTAGGGGCCAGTGTCCAGGTCGATACTGTAAAGGGACAGTCTAAAAGCCGATGGTATATCCGTAGAGGTGACAGTAAAAGATGCAATCGAGAAAGGATAGAAGATGGCAATAGACACCAGATAAGGAGTGGTTTGTTAGGTTCAATGAAAGTGTAGGAGACAATTGAAGAGAAGAGCGCAGATGGCGACAGGACGGGTCGCTTGGTTTGTCTCAGTACATGGGTCGTTTGGATCGTCGGTTCGCTCAGGTCCGCCCGGTGGTGCAACGTTTGGATTGGTTGTCAAAGGGTCAAATAATAAAGCCAAGAAATAAAAGAAGCCAAAGATTATCTCTTTAAAGAGACGAGATTGCAGTGGGCGATGATGACAAGAGAGGAGTTTCAAGGGATGAAGAGAAAGAAGCTTAACAACAAAAACCCTGGGATAGAAGGAACCTTGTATTTGAGTCGGTCCCTAATTCTATGCACCTCACACTCAGACTGAAGAAACGGCAGAAGAGGAGAAACCAAAGACGGCATCAAACCACGGGCATCGCGTTCCCTGGTAGAGGCAGCCCCTAACTAAGCCCCAATGATCCAAGGGCCCTTGGAGGTTTGCACGCTTGGGCCTAAAGCGGGTGCGCTACCTGTGGGCTTGCCGCCTTTGGGCCTGGCGGGAACGCGCAGCTTGACAAGCTAAGGACCAGCGGGGGACCCCGGCTTTAGCGCCCCACATTTTGCTTGTCTGATGCTACGCTCTAGATTGCTCCAGGACCATCACCATTCGCTCGCTCATGGCATCACCAGAGATGTCATTGTGTGCTTGAAGGTTTGTGCCGACCATGATGTGCACACGTACATGAGTATACGCGTCTTTGCAGTCGGGAGCACCGTATACCCATCGTCCGTACGGAGTCGGAGTTCCCATTGAGGCTTCATGAATCTAACAGTCCCTTGCGTCCCCCGCGAGAGATCCAGATCCAACAAAACCTGCATCTCCAGAGTCGATAAATGTCCATGTGGCACGGCTGCATGTCTTCACACGCGCTATCCCACGAATAACAATAACTGCTCCGATGAAAATGGCTCAACTCAGCAGTCTATCTATCTTCGATTTACCCGCGCCTTCAAAAGCTAACTCTCGAACGGTCCCAGCGCCACCGAAATGGATCCGCGGCCGGCTCTTGGCCCTGACTCGCCCCAATAGTTAAAGCTTCTTTTCCAAATCCTCCAGCAGTCCAGCTGTTGTTGATTCAGTCCGTACGGAGAAAAGCCAAGTCTGTCTTGGCAGCCGAGAAGCCGTGATCATGTGCTCTATCGTTGGCTCGACTGCCCTCGTGGAACGATTAAAGACTGATTGTCCTTGAGATCAACACATGACTTGACATTGATCCTTCAGGAGAAGCATCAAGTCAGGAACAGGCACAACAAGGTTTGAGGGCTTCCAACATCGGGAGTTGAGCAGCCACAGAATTCCTCCCCTGAACAGATCGAAACTTCTTTTCCACAACTTTAATTGACAATAGCAAATCGCCACAGAAATATTTGAGAATGCTTGATGCTGCACAGACCGAAGGAATTCAACATCTCGGGCCTTTTGCGCTTGTATGTTGTGCGTTTCAACCCGCGGCACAGCATCCACTTCAGTGGCAGACTTCCGTGGATATTCTTATCTCGCTCTCGGTATCGTGTCCGTGTACGGCAAGGCTATTCCGCGTATAAGGTGTTAATACGCTGATACTATTATTACGACGCACATTATTCTCAAACATTAATTTCAATCTGCATAAGCGACTTTCGTCGTAGGACAGTCGGTATCAATGATGGAATACAGAGCAATCACACACAAGGTTTTACGCACCCAAACCGTAAAAGCGCTTCCCCTCCTTCGAATGTCACCAAGACGAGTTTCGCAGAGTGTGATTTGGCTACACAAGAGGGAACCTGGTCACTGCGAGTGCTGGGGTCCCTGCATTAGCTCCCATATTGCCAAGGAATGGGGTCAACAGCGGTTCTAGACTTGGGTTCCAGAGGGTTGTTCAGTGGCGCCTTCAATCGATGGATGCTTTGCAGCGGTTTTTGTTCCTTTCCAGAACCGGCATGTCAAGGAATGGCTTGGATTGTTGGTTTGCCACCAACAAGTTTGCTGTGGCACACGGTTGTTCAGATGACGAAGGTGAGGCAAAGCATTTGGTGAACATTTCTGACGGTTGCTGGTGTCTCACCGAAGTTGCCACTGAGATGTCTTGACAGGCAATCGAGACATTTGCTGTGTGAATGTGATAAGCAGTTCTGGCTAGCTATTGGTTCATATGCACGGTCTGCCAACTTTCATTGATAGTTTGAAAACCCTATCTTGTCGAACTTGATAGCCCGCGACGAGCACCGCTACTGGATGTGACCTGGCGCAGGGCAACGGCACAGGATAACGACGCAAACCTGATGTAAGCCAAAGGGCATTCATTCGTATCATGCAGATTGGGATAGTTCCCTGGTTCGAGTTGAACACCGTCAAGAAATTGCCCATCACCTAGTGTCGGTATTGATGCAGGAACTCTCACTGCCATCTCATAGCAAGCTTTAATGAAATCAGCCAAAGTGCCGTCTCGTGCTGGCGTTGAGCTTGAGAGATCTGACATAGCATCAGCAACATGCTAAATACTACAATCCTAGACCTTACATGATCGAGTTTCTATTGTTGGCTTCAAGAGTTCAGGTGTTGAGCCTTGGTAAGAGACTCGGAATGATATGCTTCCCTGTGAGGTTATTGCAGGCTTTAGTTAGTCTATGAAGACTCATAACTCTCTGCCTCATCCTTTCTTTCCGTCTCAAACGGAACAAGAGGATGTTCTTCCATTGGTACGATAGATTAATTAAGGCGAGTGCCTACTGGTCCAGCTTGGAGAGTTGTCTTGACATCAGATTGATAAGTTTGGAACTGAACATGGCAATCCAACACAACGCAGTATACTCAGGATTCTCGTTTATGTGTGGGTGCCAACAGGTCTGCTTTGCTCTTTGCAAATGTAGTCTGCTTCCACATCTAAAGAGTCACTCAGGATTGCTTGGTGCTCGATATTCCGTGAAGTTGACCAAGAGGGTAGACAGCGGAATGAGAACTTGCAAATAGAACAATAGATGATACTGGAGCGCATTTAGGCGATGGCTGAGCTTCTCATCACCTGCCCACAGTTCAAAGCCGTTGTTTATCTCTGAGCGTTAAAGTCAACGTCGAGATATTCATTATCCGTGATGCAGCCCGTTAAGGGATGTTGTATTGAAAGATTGAACATTGCCATCTCTATGATTACCATGCTAACATTCATGACTATCACCTTCTAAGGCAATCCACTCTCCCTCATATATCGCTCTCATTGCTGTTAGCAGTGCCTAGCGGTTGTCAGTGGTTAGCATTGATTCAGAGTACGGCAAGCCAAGGAGTATATAATCTCTTCTCCCAAGATTCTCTTCCTCTTTCCTTCTTCTCCATACTTCTCCGCTCCTTACATTATCATCTCGCTGGCTCATTTCTTTCCCTTTCTTCGTCTAAAATTATTCAGTGAGTTCACCATCCCATTAAATGGTGTCAACTGACGTGTTGCTCAGTGGTTCAAGAAGCTCCTCGCCCAAAATAAATCCGTCCACCATAAGTTTCGATCAAGACACTGACATCATGGTCAATCTTCCCCCTATTCTCCCTATTGTCACCGAGATATCTCCTGGCCTCACGCTCGTTTCTATGATGGATGAAAAGAATAGACGAATTGGTGAAGAACACCAGCGCCAAAGAAGACTCAGCCAAGTGATGCAGCACGATGCCAGGAGGACACGAACAGTTCACTACCGTCAATAAGGCGTCCCAGAAACGAATCTCCCAGCCAAGCTTGTGATAGCACTTCAGGCAGCGTCACAATCTCGAAAAAATCGTTCGACGACATGGTCAACCGTGTTCGTCAGTTGGAAAATGCTGACGCTGCCGCAAGATTATCTCGGAGCGCCTGATGGAACGTCTTGAGTCACTGGGAGTTGGGAACCTCATACTGAAGCAAAAAGTTGCCAGGTTGGAGGACAAGAGCAATTGAATGTGTTCTAGGTGGGAAAGCAATGTCGTGCACTTGCTCCTTCCACACAGCAAGCGGCACTCCGCAACACAACACCTCTCCTTTCCTGCTCGACGATTTTCTCTTTCTCCCATCTTCGTCACCGCATTCATTCATCTTCATATATACAGTTCTATCAGCATCATTCTTTTGTTCGCATCTCCCTCAACCGCGCCGCTATTCCTGCTTATCCCCAGGACGCACCCCCAGACAACACCATGGCCGACAAGTATGTTAACAAGCCTGGGAAATGGCTTCACAGTGGTGAATATACATCTATCAAGGACAAGTCGGAGGCATATTGTTGTCCCTGTATTGTTTATGGCCGTGCTAGATCTCTTCTCGATGACGCCGCGGACTATCAAAATGGAAACTGCTATGCACATGAAAAACCCGTATCGAAGGCGCCTTTTTATTCTATCATCTCAGGCAATTGCTGTTCATTTGCATTCTTCTGCGTTCCTTGTGAGTGTTTCCTCTTCAGGCAAACCCTAGACATACCACTCTAACATTTCCAGTCTATGCTGGCTTCATCGCCAGTCTACGAGGAGACGTTCGACAGTTCTACAATATCGAAGGCACCAGTGACCAAGACTATTGCACGAGCTGCCTCAATCCCTGCAACACCCTTGTTCGGATCAAGAACGAAATTGAGCAACGGCAGAGCCGCCAAAGGCACAGCGAGTGCTTTGGGTATAAGCCCGAACCGCCCATGACCTCGTCATCTTCGAGTTCTTCTAGATCACACAGCAAGACACATACCCCCGACTCGGAAGCTGACGAGTCCCTTCCATGTATTCCTGAAGACTCTTCTGAAGCCACATCTACAACTCTTTCTGCCATGAGCAGCCGTCGGAACAGTACCAAGCCACGAGAGAGGTCCATTGCTCGAGACCCTCTTGCACCCACCGATGCCACTCTTGTCCATAGCCACAATCTTGCCAAAGATCCAATGGAGCCATCATACAAAACTGGGAACCACAAGTTGAGACAGGACACGTTTGCTCCCACATATCCGCCTTCTATCCATCAGCTTCGAACCGACACCAAAGCTCCAGCCAGTCCACCTGCAGTTCACCAGCATGATCTTTTCGAAGATGCCAGCGAAACATATCCCGCTCAGCCCAGCGGTCACGACATTGGGTTCGATCAAGTTGAGACGTTTCGGGCGAGCCCAGAACACCAACTTCGCCAGGACAAGATGACACCAGGAGCATTTCCTACTTCACACAACCTACACCGCGACCTGGTAAGCCGACGGGCCAGATCACCTCGACCACATACGCTTGAAGCAGATGAAGAGGTCCCGAGTAGGTCCGGTCATGGGCCACACCATCTCCACGAGGATAACTGAGCGTTGGTATGACATCGGGTAGACGGTGGGCTTGGTGGATAATATTGCTATGAGTCAACCTTGGGAACGCCAGTATCGTTATCACTTCATAAATGACAGAGGCCAGTACAATAGATATATTTATTCATTAGGGCCTTGGATGTGACCTTGACAAGGGTTTGAAGTTGATCATGACTGAACAGAGGTGTTGATTTAACGATGATCATTGACTAACGGTTGCAGAAGGCTGAGTTGGCATTGAGGCAATGCTATGCAACCTGACGGTCAAAGCCGGGTCCAGCGTACCTGCCACCGATGACGCCAAGTAAAACCTCAATAAGAAGATTTTCGCTGTCTCATTCCCAGCCTTCGAGTTGCAGGTGCTTACAGAGTCGGCGTTGCACTTACATATCAATGAGGGGCTACAACACGGACACGACGCGAGAGTTCGCGGGTGGCCTGGCCTTTAATAGAAACAAATGCGGTACAATGATCGCTCGGTTACATCTTACAGGGACCTCAGGTGGAGACACTGATCTGGTTGGTGATCACTACAAGCGTCGTGGATCAGCTGAAAGCCGGGCCAATTGAAACGGTTATGCTATGGATGTTGTGATAAGACGATGGCCGCATATGAGTGACCAGGTGCATGAGTTGGCTACACAAGGCAGGCAGAAGATAATTAATGACTGTCGAGGTTAGATCATTCACCGACCAGGCTGCCAGGACAGCTTCGTTCGTGAGAGCCTTGAGGGAGAGGACACCTGGACGGCTGTCTCCCTTGCATTGATGGCCAATATTGGACGCGACCATTGGATACGACATGCAAGAAACTGGGTTGACGCTTGTGCCCACAAGGCCAAGCAGTTATGAACGAATCATCGCGCATAAGAACAAGGCCACTTAGCGGTGACGATACGGTTGGAGTGAGGGGATGACGCCTGAGGCAACTAACTAAGCCGATATCACCAGATCTTGACGGATATCCAATACTATCAATGCCGCCATCACTTCATTTCGTGCGAAAAGGTCGCGAATCTCACATTCCTCGTTTCAGTGCCCTGTATTCCCTGCATCTCGTCTTTTAGCCCTCCACTCAGTGGCCTGTACTATGGTTTAGTGGCCGCAGCACGTCCTCACTGGCACGCCCACGTCTCCGCGCTCACGTCCAAGGCACGAGACGCCCACTTTCGCGCTAGTCTCCCTTATTACCGATCTCCTCCACGCGCTCCCGCACACCAAAAACCCACCTTTAGCACCTCTTTTTACCCGCTCTCTCCCACTTTCACTCACATCTTACCTCACTCCACGATCACGACTTGCGCATCAACAACAAACAACATTGACAATGGCTACTGTCACTCGTCAACCATTTGCTCCCCTTGATGGGTCCCGGCTTCAAAATCTCACCAGTCTGAAGAACCGACAAAATGGTATGTGGAGATGAGGCTACAATCGGGCATCGCTAACATCATCAGCTCTTCCTACACCTGTCAGTGGTAAGCGAAAGGCTGAATTGATTGATACCGACGATTCTGAGAATGTCGACCCTTCTGCTTTTGCCAAGCGATCCAAAGGATCCAAAGACACCAAGGATATCCTCAAACCATCTGCTTTTCTCCTCAAGGCTGCACCTTCTCCCATTCCCAACCGTCTCATCAGCCCTACCAAATCCCGACGCACTCTTCAACCCAAGTCTCCAGCTACTCTCAACACTGGCATTTCAAAGTCTTCAAGGTCACCCCCAATTCATGCTCCTGCTGGTCGATCTCCAACCAGAAGCAAGCGATCAGGAATCGCCTCTAGCCGACGACGTACCCTTGGTCCTTACACCCGTGTTGATCCTCCCTCCTTCAGCCTTGGATCCGCCGCTCCCTTCTCTCTCGATGCTGCCCTCAAGGGTACGATCCCTGGCTATGCTGCCAAGTCTGCTCCTAAGGAGCCTGTCACTCTCGATGAGCCCGACATGAAGGCTAGCTGGTTCTTTGACATCCACGAGGACACGCCCGAACAAGAGATGACCAACCTACTTCAACATAGCACATGTGTGCTCGACATTTCATCCGATGAGGAGAGTGAGCGCAAGCGCAACAGGGATCGCGCTGAGGGTCGCGACAAGGAGAATGTTCCTCCACCTGACGATATCTCGCAAACTCGTCGCGCACCCAGAGCTGATGATATGATCATCGAGAAGGAACGTGTTGCTTTGGGAGAGATGAACACTGCCGACTTTTACGCTGAAGGATGTGATGAGACGTCAGTCATCATTGTGCCTGAAGATGAGCCTGAGACGCAAATACAACCACAAGTTGAGGTCAAGCCTGTCGAACTGACGCCTATCGACCCTTCAATAGAAGATATCGATAGTCTTATGGCCAAGCCTACAGAAGGAACAAGCAAGGCTGCTGTTTTGGAACCAATTGAGGGAACCGGTGAGAGCTTTGAGCTATGGGAAAGCAGCAGCGCACAAGACGAAGATTCATGAGACGGAATGAAGGAATGACGGATGAATATGGTAATGCAATGACGGATATGGATATGATAACGGATGGAGTTGGAGCATGGCGTACTGGTTATTCTCACAGGCTACCAAGCGCTGGAGTACTGTTTTGTTTTGCTCTATTGGTTTTGCTACTGTTGGCTTATTGGCGATGACTTAATTGATTGATCACCTAATGTCTTGTATGATCTGATTGTGCCGCACTGTGTCCCACGTGAAACGCTAACCAAGACAGTGTGAATATTCCGTCAGCTCTCCACTTCCCCTCTTGAACTCATCACCATCATGTCTTCAATCAATGACCTCGCGACTGCTGCAATGGCCAGTAATGACCAAGATGAGTCTTCTCATAGAGGCGCATTCGTCGTCCTGGAGGGTTTGGACCGAAGCGGGAAAACGACGCAGGTGAAGCTGTTGGAGCAGAGGTTTGTAGAAGAGGGTAAAAAGGTCAAGGTTATGAGATTCCCTGGTAAGTCCAATTGCATTCACATTAACAGAGCTAACATATCAGACCGTACTACACCTATTGGGCAAATGATTGATGCCTACCTCAAGAGCGACGTAGAGATGGAGGATCATGTTATCCATCTCCTCTTTAGCGCAAACCGATGGGAAGCTGTGTGAGTACTCACCATGGATGGAGTTCATGGTCTAACCTTTCAGCAAACAAATTCAATCTCTTTTGGCTTCAGGAACAACCATTCTCTGCGACCGATACTATCACTCAGGAATTGTCTACTCAGCCGCCAAGCAAAACCCCTCTTTGACCCTCCCTTGGGCCCGCGCACCCGAACGCGGTCTACCCCGACCAGACCTTGTCCTCTTCCTTGACCTGACCGAAGAGCAGGCCCAGGCGAGGGGCGGATGGGGTGGAGAAGTCTACGAGCGATCCGGCATGCAGAAGCGCGTGCGGGAATTGTTCTGGGGGCTTAGCATGGGTGGAAAGGACATTGCGGCACAGGGACTTGGCTTGGACGAGGGTGAGGGATGGACGCAGGAGGAGGAGGATCTTGTGGTTGTTGATGCGGGGGGGAGTGTGGAGGAGGTAGCTGAGGAGATTTGGAACAAGGTTAGAGGAAGGGTTGAGCAGGTTGAGAGGGGTGAAGTTGGAAGAAGTGTAAGAGTTGTGAGATAGTATGGTAATACTGATAGTAACGATAGTGATAGGTAGCAAAAAGCAAAAGTGAATCCCCGAAACCTGGATCGAACAAGTGACCTTTCGATGACATGACAATTACAGTCGAACGCTCTTCCAGCTGAGCTATTCGGGGATATCTCTGACCAATCAGAGGAATAGCTATTGGTGTGACGGTCGTTGAGATTTTGGTATATGAGTGAACAGATTTGGCGATCTAGACGGTTGGAGGTGATTCTTCTTCAATTTGAACGATTGCACTTGGACTGTCTATTCTGATGCGTTGGAGCAATCCAAAGTCAAGATGTGTTGACTGGTGGTCATTGTGCATGGTTGTTTCGAGTCCCAAATTGAAGATACTTGACCATAGCATCGAGTTGCAATAACATGCGAATACGTAGACCATGTAGCAGATCAGCATAGCTCAACGTTTCAAGCCTTATCTATCCCTGGAACAAATCATAAGCTAGCCCTGTCGGAATTATTTAGATTTTGTAGATCGTGATTCGATTTGTTGTTTAGGGTAACCACTGAGGACAAGATGAAGACAACAGTTGGGCGTCTATAATATATAGGCGGAATAATCCATGAATTTATCGACGGCTAACCATATTGAATCTCTTATGATTAAGAAGGTATTTATTATCATATCAAGTCCAGATACGGGTATGGATACTGCCCTGTCAACCGTGTTTTGTCACCTCCATCTAAAGGCTTAAACAACATCAACACCAAATGTGTAACGATGGATCTACAATAAATCACGAAAGGGTATTTGTCACTAATATGTAAAAGCACCTGACGGAAGAATTTGAATACAAACAACCATTTGGATCTGTGCCTCACATGTGTCCACAGATATAGCACAGTGTACTATGTATATATACCGTAATTTGACCACAATTTCCAACCAACTCCAATGGCTATTCCTCCGGTTTCGGAGACTTCCCCGAATAGCTCAGCTGGAAGAGCGTTCGACTGTAATTGTTATATGTCATCGAAAGGTCACTTGTTCGATCCAGGTTTCGGGGAACTCATTTTTTGCAGTTTCTCCACTGTAAAGTTAGGCCTGGCAGTTTATTTTTACTGGGCTAAAACAAACATTCCAGTGGTGTCGTGCCAACTTGACACCTCGCATCATGGTGCAAATATCAACACCCATAAACACCATGGCATGCTACATAGCAAAAGATGTCACCCAAACCTGGATTGAACAAGCGACCTTTCGGTGGCACTTTCAGTTACAGCCGCGCTCTTCCAGTTATTTGGAAACCGGATGCGGTGCTGCAAAATATTGCCCTCCATGCAACCTGCTTGAAGGAACCCTACCAGGAACCAGCATCCACAGTAAAAACACGATCAAACAGATGGAAATCCAATGCTATTACTTTTAAATACACTGTCTAATTAAAGACAACAGTCTTGTGACCGTTGAGGAAAAGCCTTCTCTCAGCATACCACCGCACAGCAGCAGCAAGCGTTTGACTCTCGACATTAGATCCCTCCTCAGCCAACTCCTTGGGGTTCATGGCGTGGTTGACACGAGCAATTCTCTGCTCGATAATAGGACCCTCATCCAAATCAGCAGTGACAAAGTGAGCAGAGGCACCGATAATCTTGACACCGCGCTCGTAAGCCTGGTGGTAAGGCTTGGCACCCTTGAAAGAAGGCAAGAAACTGTGGTGGATGTTGATGATACGTCCAGACATGGCCTCGCAAAGTGTAGGCGAAAGGACCTGCATGTAACGGGCCAGAACAATAAGCTCAATGTCGTGCTTCTTGACAAGCTCGAGGACCTGTCCCTCCTGCTGAGCCTTGGTATCCTTTGTAACAGGCAAATGATGGAACTCGATTCCGTAGCTCTCGGCGAGGGCAGCGTACTCGGGGTGGTTGGACACAATAACAGGAACCTCCATGCGCAATTGGCCAGTCTTCATGCGGAAGAGAAGATCGTTCAAACAGTGACCAATCTTGGAAACCATGATAAGAACGCGAGTCTTGCGGGCGACAGGACGAATATCGTAGTCCATCTTGTAATCGGCGGCGAGCTTTTCGAAAGCCTCGGTGAGATGCTCGGTGGTCTCGCTCTCGGTAGGGCCGAAGTGAACTCGCATGAAGAAACGCTCCGAGACGGGGTCGGAGAATTGCTGGAGGTCGAGAATGTTGTGCTTGTTTTCGGCGAAGATGCCAGTCACGGCAAAGACGATGCCCGACTTGTCGGGGCACGACAGGGTGAGAATGTGATCATAGGCCATGTTGAAAGCTATGTGAACGTTGAGAGATTTGGTGTAAGTTTGAGGTTGAAAGAATTGATCGGCGAAGCTGGCTCCGTGTCTCGACCGAGTATGACTCCGAGTCAACCCCACTGCGGGCTAACCCTCCACTATCGGAGTTCGGAATGTGGATGCGACAGAGGAGGACTGGAATAGTTTCATGAAGTGATCCGAGATATACATAGAGGTAGCTAGTAGATCGTTATCAGATTGATGTCCACCTGGAGATGATCGTCATCATGCATAGCCGGTACGCCAGTCCCCGCAATGGCTCTGCAGGGTAAGGCTAGATAAGACATCCACTGACATTATTTAAGGATTAGCGACAGGATGTCAATTGGGTTATTGGGATGGATGTTTTTTGGATTGTCTTAGAATCACGATGCCCCGTTGGCGTCTTATGTTTACAGCCACCAAACCAATTCGTCATTGGGTGTATTTGTCACCTAAGTAGGTAGTTGTAGCAAACAAGCATAATACAAAACCAATGATTAAACCTAAAGATTACATGTCAAACATCAATGCTGTCGTGAATATCCGTCACGTGGTGTCGGTATATCGGATACTCCTCGTTCCCCACCTGTCACCATCATCTCAACTCAACACTTATCATCAACACTTCGACAATGCATTATGCCGGGTGGCTCCCGGAGTCGAGAAGGCTGTTTCAACTGCCGGAAACGCAAAAGAAGATGTGATGAAGAGAAACCAGTCTGTCGACGATGTCGCAAAACTCGAGACGATTGTCTCTTTCCGGAGCCAGCCTCAGCTTCTAATCCTCTCAAGTTTGTGGTGGCGGCTTCTGACCATTATTTAGTACCGATTAGCACACAAAATACAAGTTTCTTGAACCTCTCGCCTCAAGAACTTGTATCTATCTGTGATCACTTCAAAGGTCAACGTGTATGGGATGTACCTTCACTTCCCCGCACACTCTCGCCTTTTCTCTTTGACTCGCAAGGGAACAAAGCCATTGGACAGTCGCTTGTGCAGTACTGTAAGTAGTGGTTCCTCCAAGAGACTCTCAGCTGACCTCCCAGACGTCGAAGTCATCTCCAGTAGTCGAGTCTATGTGGATACCAGTCGGAATGCGTTTCGCACAGCAGTCATCCCTCGAATGTTCCAAGGCCCTCTACTCTCTGCAGTATTAGCCATGAGCGCAGCAGAACTGGCGCAGAATGCACCCAATGGAAGAGACTACCAAGCTTTGTCGGTGCAGTACAAGGTCCGGGCTCTCCACGAACTCCAGCAGGCTTTGCTTGACTCACAAGGCAGCGAGGGCAATCTCCTGACCTGTGTTCTTTTGGCGTCTCTGGAAATTGCCCACGGTTCTTGTCCAACTTGGCTTCACCACCTCCAAGGCGCCCTTGCTCTTCTGGAAAGGTTTGGGACAAGTATAGACCTCAACGTGGCCGATTTTGTGCTGCAGTATTTCCGATTTCGATACATCCTGATGGAAACTACTCAACCAAGTCATGAGGATGACCCATATCGTCAAGCCATGGCTACACTGGCCAGAGCTGAAGCTAGTCTTCCGCATGCTCGAAATCTTGTCGACGAACAAATAGGGTGTTCAATGGATCTTGTTGACATTATCAACGAGATTTCTTCCTTGTCTACACACATATCCAAGGATGATGACGCCAAAGGCCAGGAGATTGAGCAAAAAATCCAACTTTTATCCCCCCAGGATAGCGCCGACGATTACCTATCCAAGAGTGCAGAGTCGTTTAAAATCGCAGCCCAAATCTACCTCCGCCTTGTGTATTACAATACTCCCATCACCCATCCGTCTATTCTAGAGTCCCATGAAGCTCTCCTTCTGTGTCTCTCCGATATCATAGTCGAAGGACAAACAAGAAGATCATTCCCAATGTGGCCGCTCTTCCTAGCTGGCTGTGCATGCTCGTCAGACCAGCAACGCAAGGTTGTGCTGGACCATTTCGCATTATTGGATAGCCAGTGGCCGATAAGCAACATTTCGGCGGTTTGGAATGCTCTCAAATTGATCTGGCATACCAGAGATTTGCACGCATCGTCTGCAAATCAGGACTGGAGAGAGGTTGTTCACAAATTTGGATGGAAGCTGTCTCTATCATAACTAGCACAACGTTCAAGTCGTATGAGTTGATTTGCAGATCAAGTATGTAATATCATGTTTCCATATGCTATGCGAGCTAATGCGTTTTTATGCTATACTTCCAACTTCCATGACTTGCCATAGGATCTCTCGGCCCATCCCATACTGGACACCAAGATTCTTTGGCTCCCTCTTCTGCCCTTGCTCTTGAATCCTCTACCATTCTCATAATAAACTTGCTGTCCTGCGGTTCGTCTTGATCGTCTTGGTCCTGCGATAACCATCCCTCTCGCCGTCCATCCCCCGAATTAAGTCGGTGATCAAGAGGTCGAATATCAGAACTCGTACTCCCTAGTCTCTCGGTTCGTAATCGTACAGGCTGGCCAGTCAACATGGCCATTTCAACATCTAAATCAATCATTCCGTCTGAGGGTCGATTCACTGGATGTGAAGGACACGGAGGCTGCGCAGATGGATCTGTAGAGGAGCTGATCCATCGGAAGTGTCGCTTAAGCATAGAAGCCTGTGTTCGATCTCGAGGCCACGTTTGGTTTCGTTCGCGTCGTTGTCTGCGAATATGGTGCTCGATCAAGAGGTTCAAGGATGGGAGACAGGCACAGACGAAGCCGATAGTAATTTCGAGAGCCCTGAGACGGTTAGATATGTTTAAAAGAGGCCATGGCGCATACGTCAGAATGCTGATCGGCATATAGTCGACCGTGATATCGTCCGAGTTTAAGAAGTCAACCGCTTTGGCTACTCGGAACAGTGTCAAGGCTGTAGCGATTCCTCCAGCTCCCAGAAGCAATATAATCTTTATCCTTTTCCCCACCGACAAAGTGAGCTGCCAAGTCAACGGTATGGGAACGAGAAGGATGATCAAATCGGTGACAATCGACAATGCCAGGTCGGAAAAGAAGATCTTTCGTTGGTTGAGGCAGTGCGCGTTCCTAACTGTCGGATCCCAGTATGTTCGAATCGGGTAACAGTTGACAATTCGTAATATTTGGATCGGAATGTATGCGACCAGAAGAGCCCAGATAAAGATCCGGATTCCTTTTGAGACTCTCGGTTCGACAGCGAAAACTCGTGCCATGAGGAAGAGGATGGTCGCTTTGGTGAAGAATGCGGCGGGAATGTAAACGACAGTGCTTGCGTAGAACCACTGAATTGTTAGGTCGCTTTCCATTCAGGCAACTCACGGTACTCACCTTTAGCCAGTTATAATATTCTGGTTGACGAATCTCCCACGCATGATAACCTCCTCCATACCGGGCCACTATTTTGTTAGCAACGCCAAGAGAAGCGCAGAAAACATACTCATAAGTACAGTAACGCAGTACACGATGACCGTAACCTGTAAAGTTAGCAAAGAACACAAAACCTAGGACTGTCGTACAAATGCTGCTATACATGTCCCTAAACTGTTAGCTTGGTTCGATTATGGACCTGTAGACGTACAATCTTCTGTCTCGATATTGCGACTGATCGTACGCTTGACATAAACCCGGACAAAGAAAAAGACCAAAGTAAAAACCAAGCAGATAACTGCAATGGCGATATTCAACGTCCAGTACACATCCTCCGGGTTGGCGTAATCGGGCGTAACCCCAGCGGGAGCCTTTCGATTCGAATCGGGACCTGTTGCATTCCACATATCGTGGAGATGAAGTGCAAAGTCATCGTTCGGAGATGAAGATGGCAGAAACTGTACTTCCAAGGGAGGCGAGTTCTCGACTTGATAAATGACACAAGCTTTCGCTAGTGGGAAAGGATCGCTGCGCTTCTTGGATGGCCTATGAACCGTTGACGATCACCGCCACTAACGGTTGGCGCCGAACTCTGTTTCAAGCGAGGGCTCCATGTGGCTGTAGGTCTTTACAATGACTCAAGCAGATCCGCTGAGGGGAGATGTGGCGGGGCGATGACATCGCTGTAGGAGATCGATGTGAAGTGCTGGATAATCTACAGATAGCCTGGAGTGCCTGCTGAGTACTGCGAGTGAGCGGGTACTATGCAGTTTGTGTTTGCGCATGCTTTCTGGTTCATACAATTGTATTCGAGTCTGGTCATCTTTTAAATTGTATGTCTTATGATTATCTACATTACAATGACTTCTCATCCCCCGTGCGTACAGCTTGTGACGGCGTAGAGCATCGTGCCAAACTCGTCAACACCCTCTAACCATCGATCTATCCATATTCGTCTCTGTTGTGTTTCTCTCTCGCTCGCACCAGAAGGTATCGGCCATAGTTGATCCAGTTGAAAGGTTCCCTCTGTCCATTCAGCCAAATGCGAGTTGTATGCCCGTTCCCACTCGGTTTGATCTGCCTGCCACAGAACCTTGCTTGAGGGTGCGTACAATCCCTTTAATTCGTGACCCAGGTATGTCGGGAGGCCGTCTTGGGTGGATAACACATTGTCCAGAAAGTACATGGTGTATAAGGTTCGTCGTTTCGCTTCAGCCACAATCCATGCCTCCCATCTCGGACGGATACCTTGTTGTTCTGCCACACATACAAGTCCTTGTTGAGAGGCTAGACAGGCAATATCTTGAAGATTAATAATAGCCTGACGAAGAAACGACATCGAGACAGGGCTCAGATGGAAGAACAGAACCATGGAGTAGATCAGATATGCCTGGAATGCACAAAGAAGGCCAACACCGTCGTAGGTCCCACGTTGGTCGTACAGACTTGTCATTTCTCTCTGCAGAATATCCGTAGCAACACTCTCACTCCCAGGTAAAGGGTCTTTGCATATCCGGACCAAGGTAAAGCAAGTCGAAAGAGGTGCTACCGAGAGTTGGGCGGGATGTACAAATGGAGGTGTTCGACCCCGGATCACCATTGACGCATACGACTTTAGCATTCGATACACAAAGTTCGTAATATTCGGAGAGTAATCTTTGACTGTTTGGCCTAGTAGAGGGACGTATGAATTGAGCCAGCGATTCTTGATGTCGTCGCTGTTGATAGGACACACGAGATCAAGGGCTGTGAAGTTGGGGCCATGGCGCTCAGGTTCCATTCGCTGGGAATTGCTGGGAAGCTCGCAGGTCGTAGAGATTGGTGTTTCTTCAGTTTCCAGGGCTAACGGCTCGGAGTCTTCGATGGTACTTTGGTCTCGAGACCTGACTGAAGGATAGGTGCATATCAAACCCCGCAAGGCGCAACGCCC
The DNA here is from genome assembly GCA_900312805.1 of Fusarium torulosum. Lineage (NCBI taxonomy): Eukaryota > Fungi > Ascomycota > Sordariomycetes > Hypocreales > Nectriaceae > Fusarium > Fusarium torulosum. The sequence continues at coordinate 43,666 of ONZP01000305.1, forward strand.
GCAGGTTTCTTTGTGATCACATTTTGCTTTGGCGGTTGAACAAGCATAGCAGGATTTCTGCCGGGTGTTGATGTATCTTTGGCTTTTGGGCATGATGAGAACTGCGTTCGGTCTGCTATTGTTCCGATCCGTGGCTTGAAGCACACGCACGATAAAGTTGAGATAGGCGAATGCATGCGCCCCGCACATGGAAGAATATCCATACAAGGCAACTCACAAAAGTATATAAGCTGAGCTTGTTCCTGGTTTTATGTCAATTAGCACGCAATCATGGGCCGTCATAATCTACAGTATCCTAAAGACTCGACCAATACCATCAAGCGATACAAGGTTCACGGGGTCTACGATCTCGAAACTGTCCACAGCATCGTCAACACATGCCCAATTCTTCACGTCTCCTTTAATACACCGTCTCAACCATTCCCAGTTGTCCTTCCTATGATAGGGCAGCTGGGATCCTTTGATCGTCCGAGTGCAGACCTTCGCGACCCTCTAGAACTTTACCTACATGGATATGTATCGTCAAGAATGATGAACCTGGCCCAGACAGCCACAGTTGATGGAGAAGAGATTCAGGGTATGCCTGTTTGCGTTGCAGCATCTCACGTTGACGGGCTTGTTTTGACTCTGGCCACCTTTTCCCACAACTATAACTACCGCTCAGCAGTTCTCTTCGGATATGCGACGACTGTCAAAACAGACGAAGAGAAGCTATACGCAATGGAACTCATCTCCAACAGTGTAGTCACCGACCGATGGAGACACACCCGTCAACCTCCGTTGGCATCGGAAATGCAAAGCACAAACATCCTTAAAGTGCGAATCGTATCAGCAAGTGCAAAGATCAGCGCCGGCTCAACCACAGACGATAAAAGTGACCTGGAGAATAAAGAATTGGTCGATTCAACGTGGACGGGAGTGTTGCCTGTGTATCAAACAATTGGGGAGCCAATCCCAGGTCCATACAACGCAGTTAAAGTCCCTGAGCATATTTCCGACTTCTCAAAAGATACAAATGAACAGCGAAAGCAGCGATCCCTAGAAGCAGCTGAAGGTGAAAGGCGGGCATCTTAGATAGCAATCCACTTATCGGCCGGAAAAACCTTGTCCGAACCCCACCTCCACATCTTGATCGTGGCCACAGTCCTCCTCCATCATCAGATACCCCGCGACATCAAAGTCGCAATTAAACGCCATGGTTCTTCAAGATCTCGGCCGTCGCATCAATGCGGCGGTCACAAACCTCACACGAGAACAGAATCTCGATGAGAAGGTGCGCATACCTCGGCCAAACATGCCACAGCTAACACCCCTAGGCTTTCGATGGCATGCTCAAGGAGATTTGCGCTGCCCTACTCGAAGCAGATGTCAACGTGCGACTCGTCGGTCAACTACGAAAGTCTATCAAATCGACAGTCAACTTTAAAGAACTCCCTCCCGCCGTGAACAAGAAACGCCTCATCCAGAAAGCCGTTTTCGACGAACTCGTCAAGCTCGTCGATCCTCACGCCGAACCGTTCCGACCAAAGAAGGGCAAGAGCAATGTCATCATGTTTGTTGGCCTTCAGGGTGCCGGAAAGACCACAACATGTACAAAGCTTGCGCGACACTACCAGTCAAGAGGTTTCAAGGCTTGTTTGGTCTGCGCGGATACCTTCCGAGCTGGTGCTTTCGATCAGCTGAAGCAGAACGCCACCAAGGCCAAGATCCCCTACTATGGTTCCCTTACCGAGACCGATCCCGCAGTGGTTGCCCGAGCTGGTGTTGACCAATTCAAGAAGGAGAGATTTGAGATTATTATTGTCGATACTTCAGGTCGTCACAGACAAGAATCCGCTCTGTTCCAGGAGATGGTGGACATTCAAGAAGCCATCAAGCCTGACGAGACGATCATGGTTCTTGACGCTTCAATTGGTCAACAGGCTGAATCACAGGCCAAGGCTTTCAAAGAGGCGTCTGATTTCGGAGCGATTATCATTACCAAGACGGATGGTCACGCACACGGTGGTGGTGCTATTTCCGCCGTCGCAGCAACACACACTCCAATTGTGTTTATCGGTACCGGTGAACACATGATGGATTTCGAAAAGTTTGCCCCTGAACAGTTTGTACAAAAGTTGCTCGGCATGGGTGATATGGCTGGATTGATGGAGCATGTTCAGAGTCTTAACCTCAATCAAAAAGACACCATCAAGCATATCCAAGAGGGTATCTTTACAGTGCGTGACCTGAGAGACCAACTCTCCAACATCATGAAGATGGGTCCTCTATCCAAGATGGCAGGTATGATTCCAGGCATGAGCAACATGATGCAGGGTATGGACGACGAGGAGGGTGGTGCCAAGCTCAAGCGAATGATCTACATCTGCGACTCCATGACCGAGAAGGAACTCGACTCGGACGGCAAGATCCTCATCGATCAACCAACCCGAATGACCCGAATTGCTCGAGGATCAGGAACATCAGTACGAGAGGTTGAGGATCTCCTCACGCAACAACGAATGATGGCCGGTATGGCAAAGAAGATGGGTGGCAACATGAAGAACATGCAGAGGGCACAGCAAGCCATGGGAGGCGGCAACAAAGCACAACAACTAGCAGCGATGCAGAAGAGGCTACAGAGTATGGGAGGAGGAGCAGGTGGAGCAGGAGGAATGCCAGATATGGGAAGTTTGATGAAGATGCTTGGTGGAGGTGGTGGAATGCCTGGGGGTATGGACATGCAAGCCATGATGCGACAGATGGGTATGGGCGGAGGTGGTATGCCGGGTATGCCAGGGATGCCTGGAGGAGCTGGCAGAGGAAGAAGATGATTCAAGGTCTGGCGTTGCATGGTCTGGCGTTAGTTTGGCTTACCAAGGCAATATATTATGTTGACATTGGGTGACCATTGAATGTGGTTTTGACTTGATTAAATCTGGGTTAAGCCCGACAAATATCTTTCAATATCCAATGCCTCATACTCATGCCCTCTTCTGATCATATCGTACGACCGCTTGACACAAAACCTCTGCTCCAATGGCACATTCCTCAGGCGTAGAGTATTCCTCCGGGTTATGGCTGACTCCTCCTTTGCAGGGGATGAAGATCATGGTCGTCGGACAATGTTTGTTCGTGTACACACTATCATGACCAGCACCACTGGAAATATCGATGGCAGCGTCTTTACCGAGGATTGAATCTGCGGAGTCCCTGACGGCTTGGATGCAGTCGGGGTGGAATTTGGTCGCATTTGAGACAGTATCGGTTCGCCATTCGAGAGATAGAGGTAATGCAGGAGTCGAGCCAGCTAACAGTCCATCTACGTCTGTTCCACGGGCCAAAAGATCGAAATCGCGGCGCAGTTCTTTCTCAAGTTTCTCGACAGTCTCATCGGACGGTGATCGGATGTCAAGAGAGAAGCTGACATGGCCGGGGATTGTGTTAGTGCTCCCGGGCGTGAGGTTGAGGATTCCGGTTGAAGCGAGAGCATTGTGTTTGGTTGCTAATCGATGGGAATGAGTGATCAATCGTGCAGCAAGGAGAAGAGCATCTGCCCGGTCAGCGAAGGGAGTCGAGCCGGTGTGCGCATCTACATCGTTAGCTTGGTCATCATCCTGTACGGGAACATACCTCGTCCAGTGACATCAATAGTGAACCACTTGTACGCCTGTACACCTTGTACGACGCCAATTTTCTTCTGAGCGCGCTCCAAAATTGGCCCCTGCTCGATATGGAGTTCAAAGTGAGCGCCGATCGGCATAGACTTGAAGCTGGCGGGTATTTCACCAAGGTACCCGATTCTCTCCAGTTCAGCCTTGACTGTTGCGTTTCCAGCGACTTCCTTCAAGTCGTGAGCTCGCTCAAGGGCGATTGACTCAGCCCATACTCCAGAAGCCATCATACTTATAGGAAACCGTGCGCCCTCCTCACTGAAGAGTCAGTATTGATCATCGTTAGGCGGAGAACTTACTTTGTCCAATTCACCACACCGACGGGGTACTCAGTTTCGACATCGTGCTCTCGGAGGATCTTGAGCATCTCGATGCCTGCTTGAATGCCTAAGATTCCGTCGTATCGGCCGCCTGAAGGCTGAGTGTCTAGATGGCTTCCCGCGAGTGTCGGCGGTCCATCTTTTCGACCCGGACGAACCGCAAAGATGTTTCCAATGGCGTCAATGGTCACTTTGCAGCCCAGAGACTTTGTAGTTTCGACAAACCAATCTCTAACTGTTTTGTCCGAGTCCGATAGTGCCAGCCGTGACATTCCTGTATCTGTTGGTTTGCTAGTCTTGTTAGCCTCGTCAGTGAACCGGGGTTACTTACTCTCCCCATCGGAGTCCAGTTCCCCAGACGCATGTCTGATGTAGAGTATCCATCATACGCGATTGGTCAACTTTTAGCTTGCTCAAGTCATTTGCAGACATATCTCGAGTTGAGATGCGCCTTTGAAACGCCAGAGCATGTCTGGGTACGGTTGGTCTCAGAGTGTGTCGAAGCATCGCTGCGCGGGAGGGCATTTGGAGCTGGTTTGGATGACGGTGTTATGGAAGCAAGAAATCGTAAGTGTTTGATCTGGTGTCGATGTTCTCAGAAGGTGCTTCATCTGCCGAGGTGATGTCAACGCCTTCTTACGACGAGTGCCCCGCTTCCTGAATAGGCAATGCGAATTAACACATCCTTTACCGAGGAGGATGATGAAGACGACAAATAGATGCGGCGATGGATGATAGAAATGGAGAGAAATGGGAAGAGGAGAAGGTATTGTGATACGCGGAAGGTGCCTCAGTGAGCCAACGGCAGGCGCTCCCTTACGACATTACCAAGCTTTGCAGGAAAGAGTAGAACTGCGAGTACTAATTGGAAGACTCTTAAACCTTTGGGATCATATCATATGAGTTTCTGGGAGCATTGTAGTTTTTAACTTATTTTAACGGCTGTCTCACATCTGATATCGACATTTAAATACCTATGCATGTGACCTCTACTCTTTGATAGAAACCATTTCCTTAAAAGTACTTTTGGGTTTGCGCAAAGTGCATGCCTGCAGCAAAGTGGAAAAGCTTGGCCGCGACAACTGTGCGCTCCTGCTTTGAGTACTCAACCAAACGGTCATACAACTCAGCCAAAGGAATGATCTCCCGTTGAATATGCTCTCCATCATCCAGGCGCTGCTCAGGTTCCTCCTCATCTTCACCCAATTGCACCTCAACCATGGCCAGTTGCATGTTGGCGTTGGTCATCCCAGGATCAGCAGCTTGTGCAGGGCTGACACTCAACACCTTGCAGTCATACCCAGTCTCCTCCTTGAACTCTCGTACAGCTGCTTGTTCGGCTGTCTCCTCAGCGTCGATAAGTCCGGCGGGCCACTCAATCGTGTAGGCGTCCAGAGGAGGTCGGTATTGAATGACGAGAAGAGTAGAAGCGGGCTTTGAAGGATGAAGGAGAATGTTTCCCATAGCGACAGCATCGACACCAGACTTTCCTCTTGTCTTTCGCGTAGCAACCTCCCATGTGCGTGCCTTCCCGACTTGGTCGACGTACTCGATCTTCTTGAGTGTCACCCACTTGGACTCCTCAATCGGGAGGTCGGACATCCTGGTGATGACGGGTTCTTGTGTTTTTTGAGACATACTGAATGCGGCTGTGATGAGGTTTGAGGTTGGCGGAAGGGAATACGCTGGATGGATATGGTTGAGTGATTAGGAAGGAAGAGCGATGCCGCACTGACTAAGCGGGGAGCGATTGGTTCACGCAGACCTGTGCGACGTACACTTAGACACTGTGCTTCGTCACTGAACCCCAGGCAAGCTCATCATATCGCGACAATGGTTGTTTGGTGTTTTCATATCAAAGCTTCGCATATTCCCGAGTTCGGTGGAATCAGTCGGAAAACTCATACTATTATCCATACGAACAATCAAGGCTAACATTTCTTTTCGAGCCCTTGAGTTTTGGGAACAACCTTGCTTAACCCAGTGAAAGGCCGTCCAGAATTGAGGACTCTAAGCCTCTGCCTGTCGGAAAGGATCGGTGGATGGTCCAAAAGGCCACACGTACTCATGCGGATTGGCAAATGTCTTCCAGGCGGCTGCCAAGTTGGCTGTCTGGGGGTCGGAAAGGGTTGAACCACTATCGTCGTTGTTTTGGGCGCTGCAAGCTGAGGCCGCGACCTCACGGGCATATGTCTCTGTCCATGGAAGAGGCGCTGACTGGACGAACGTTCGGTCTTGGAGAAAGAAGTCAAAGGTACCCATGTAGAAGTACAGGTACTTGAACCAAGGGACCTTTGTTTCCCAGGCAGGCATATTGCCGCGGTCCCAAACAACGAGGCGCACGATTGTGGAAGGATCAGTGTTTGCCAGCGGGAACTTCTCACAGTCTTCCAAGAGATGTCCGGCCACCTTGCACAGCGGGCATCCTGAGATCATACCACGAGTGGTCTTGAGACATCGGTCCAGGTAATGCGTGGTGGATAAACAATTGTCGCATCGGACGGGGTCATCGCGCAGCTGGGGTACTTGATCGGCGTCGGGAGCCTGTCCAACAGCCGTTCGAGTTGCGCTGGTGGTTTTTCGGTTCCTGGAGGATCGGAGCGCAGCTATGATGTTACGGCGCTTATTGTTACGGTGACCATTTCTATCCGTTCGGGGTCGCTGTCGATCGTTCTCGTCGCTGTCAGCCATCTTGGATTATTGAGATAGAGGGACAAGTGGCTGAAAATTTGAGAAAGTAGTATTTGATTGAGGTATCGGAAATTCACTATGATGATGTTTTGTTGATGTTTTGTGGGTGTTTTCTGGCTCGCGGCCTTTCATTCATACTTGCTTAACAGATTTCTGACACCTGTTTGCAGTGCCAGACACTTCGGACTCGCTGCTCAATAAGGCTCATTTATCCCAGGTATATGATTGCTCTCTGACGGGCGAGTGCTATAAGGTGTCAAGCTCACGGCTAGGCAAGTTCACAGCCTCAATTTGGGCTTGAAGCCTTAAAATCATCAGGCATGCTTTTAATCTTACAATACATCATATTCAACTTGATACAAATCAGAAATCATGCCCAATTGACCTCGATATTCACTTAGAGTGGGTTGAACTCGACTATAGCCAATTTCCACTATCTTAGGTAGATAAGCTATCCGAGGTGCCATTCGCGTTCTCATGGGGGTCTTATTGCAAGAAGTAATACACTAAGTGAGCGATGCTGAAGATTTGTACAGACATTGCTAACGAGTCAGGATCCTCCGCATTGACTCCCTTATCGGTGTCCGAAGTTTGGGAAGGCAATGGAACCATTCTATACCAGGTGTATTCATGAGAGCGGTATGTTGGACCATGATGCTCAAAACAAATAACTAAAACTTTTAGACCGTGGTAGCCATGCTCGTAGAAAGGCAATCATCAGAGAAGCCTTACAGGAAGAAGGCATCTTTACCCAACTGATGGCAAACACTAAGGAGAAGTTTCTAGCCAACTCTGGAGCTATTCAGTCTTATATACAGGAAGTAAAAACGGATTATCTACGCGTTGTTGAGGATAGGTTTGACCTTGTACGAAGCGAGAACGTGGCGAGGGAAAGTGAACAGGATCCGGACTTTCGACTCAGGGTTGATGAAGGAGTTAGGATTGGGAGACAAATCATGCAGAGAGTTCTGGGAGTTATCTGATTGGATAATGTCATTCATTGAGACACATCTTTTACTACTGTTTGTACTCAGGCTTTGTCATGTGCAAATGGTGCCTGAGACCTTACTCTACCAGACTTGCTACTAAGCACGGATGACCACGATAAACACAGCAAGAGACAAAGAACGCATCGGTCACACCTCCAATGCATTTTCACAATAAGGCAGCATATTCACAACTGAAACAAATGTACCCCAATCAACAATTCTTTATTCATCCCCGTTCTACTCACGATATGTAGCAGTATCCTCTTCCCTTATCAGGGGAGGTTGACACAAGACAGCCGAACACTGGCCAGGGTAACATGGCCCTGGCATTGATCCAGACCATAGAGGGTTCCTGTTAAGGAGGTTGCTCAAGGAGATGGGGAGTTGAGCTTGTCGTGCTTCTCAAGGCACCATCTCCAAGCAACACCAGGTTCCTCGATCGCCCAAGCATATCGAACAGCGTCGAGGCGCTGCTCAGCGAACTCCAGGCCTGCTCGATCGATCCATTCTTCAAGCAACGCCGTCATAATCTGACGAGGTTCCATAAGAATCGCATGGATCTCCGGCATCTGGCGATCAAAAGTCTGCCTCTTAGCCTTGGCCTTCCGGGCAGCTTTACCATTGTCACGAGGAACGAGTTCCCAGCAAACCTCAAGCTGCTTGGGATCGCTCAGTGAACTAATGGGACCCAGTTCGACCTCAAGGCTTTGCATGATGAAGAGGTAGCCCTTCAGACGAAGGGGCCGACCCTCATACACCTCCAGCAGCCATTGAATGACCCTCCACCACAGCGCGCGCACTCGAATCCAGAGCTGACGGTCTTGGACGTCGTACACGGCCTCGGGGTCGGGACCAACCATCAAAGACACAGGACGATCATTCAGCATATTCCAGCCGATAATCAGATCCTTATCGATGAGATTATCTCTCTTAATCTCCGCGAAGAGAGCGCCATCCTTGCCATAGACAAGGTCATGGAAGTCCATCCACGGAGGTAGAGTGAGCTCGAAGCAGCCCGGGAAGGGCACTCCAGCAGTTTCAAGACCCAGGCTTTTCCAGATCTGCTGACGAGCAGCCGCATCTGGGAGCACTGGGCATGGCGAGGGAAGCTCTTCATGAGCCCCAAATTCATCCCGCACAGGAAGGGGAGCGTCAATAGAGATAACGGTATCGCCATCTCCATCTCGCTGCATCCCAGTCTGCCCGGCTTTGAACACCTCGATCTTTGCCTTTTCACCAGCGAAGATTTCCTCAGCAGCCCTGCGTCTAGCCATCAGTGCAGCAGGGATTTCTCTCTCTGCCTGATCGGCTTCAGCAGCAGCGGAAGAGGGATTGGATTTGCCCGACTCGGAAACTTCCCCCTTACTTGGAACCTTGTGTTGCAAGGCCTTCGTAGGGTCGAGCTCCTCGACAGGCAGCCCACGGCTGGTACGCCACTCCCTGTATACAAGGGAGAAGCCAGCGCGCAGGTCATCGAAATCTGGTCCCTGATCCCAAGGCCACTGAAAGGCTGGGTCTTGAATCTTCTTGCGCTTAACTGGATAGTTATTAGTATATAAATATTATAGAAGCCTTGTAACCTACGAAGTCCAGACCAGATCGTCTTGTCGACCTCCCATTCGAACCAGGAGATGCTGGAGTTCCTATAGCCCTCGCTGTCCAGTAACTTGCAAACCGTATCCTCCACCCCTGGGCGCCAGTCCTCCTTGAAGGACAGACCCAGGTGCCGGAAGACCGCCTGCATGTGCTGGCGTCGCTCCCCTGTATTAAAGGGGTTGACCTTGGAATGGTCGGGAGCTTTTTTGCTGTTCATTTTGGCGGTTTGCGTGTGTGTGTGCGTGAGTGTGTGTGTAGATGTGAAAGAAAAAGGTTCAAGATGTTATGTTGTGGCAGAGTCGGAGCTGGTCGGAGCTTTGGCACTGATCTTGACACTGCTTGCCGGTGCACGCAAAAAAACGCAGTATCAGCCAAGGGGCAATGAATCAGTAGCTTATCTAGGACCTAAGAAAGAACCTAAAAGATAAGGAAGAAGCACTGCGGTTCTAGAACCTTATGCAGGATATCCAGAAAATTATCATTAAGGAAACAGGCCAAGGAATAGATTCTCTATAACTTGGAAGTCTATTCCTTAGAAGTTTCATTTTTGATAGCCCACCAACGGTGTGGTCATCATGTATACAGTTATCTGAAATATACTTATTAAACTCAAACTCTTTAATGTGCATGTAGTAAGACTCCCTTCGTAGCCGTTTTTAACCAATCCATATGAACTATCTTATATACAATAACTCAACTAAGACTCAACAAGAACGTAATGCGCTAAGTTGTAGGCTCCTTAAAGGTGGCAAGCAGTGTAAACGGCCGGCAGAAATTTTAGGCAGATGTGAAGTGCGGTGAAGTGCGGTGAAGTGGGCATTAAGAATTTCTTTGAGGCGCGAGATCACAACAAAACCTCCACAAACTATCATCACCATGAATCGCTGCAGCATCATCATCATCATCAACAACAACAACAACAACAACAACAACTCTTTCTTTTGAAATATTACAAACAGTGATTCACGATGGTTGGAAAAGATCACGAGAAGAACACCAGAACCCGTTTCTTTGGCGGCAAGTCCCGTCTTCCTCAGTCTCGACGCCTGCAGCTCAATAGCGCGTTGGAGGAGTTGGTTAAGGAGTATGGTAGCCTGGATCTCGTGAGTTCACAAGTTGAAATCATGAGATCTGAGTCTACAACAGCCACTGGTGGTGGTGATGTCTCTGGCTCCGGTCATGATGGCAGCTCTGCCGGTGGTGCTGGTGTTGTGTCTGGTTCCAGCCAGGCTAGCAACACTGGCAATAACCGTCACACGGGTCCGAAACCCAAGCCGTCCGGTTCGGGTATTGGCAGTTTTGCCGATTCCGTACGCCGTGATGGTAGGGAGAAGACCTCGTCTGGTGGTGCTGGTATTGTGCCTGGTTCCAGCCAGGCTAGCAATACTGGCAATAACCGTCCCACGGGTCCTAAACCCAAGTCATCCGGTGCAGGTATTGGCAGCCTTGCCTCTACCACACGCCGTAGTGATAGGGAGAATACCCAGTCGGTTAAGGGCAAGTCCTCTAGCGGTATCTCCAAGGACCAACCCTGGAAGGACAAACCCCAAAAGGGTCACGTTCAACAGTCCCTGACCCCGCGTGCATTGGCCTGGGTCACAAGCACCTACGAAGAAGCGTTCCTTGACGATAAGAACAAACGTAGTGCTAGGCGATTGGTCAATAACAGCGACGGGGAGGGCGTTCAGAGCCGGGTAGCCTGCGTGTGGAACAACTCTATCCGGGCCAACGTTGTTACCGATGAGGACGTCGTTGACGTTTTACATGAGGGCAATAAGTATTGGCCGCATGCAAAGGGATTCTACCTGACCTTGCACCCTATAAACCCCGACCACTTCGATTCGGTCAAGGAGACCCATACCAGGAGCATGATCACGTATGACCATGGGCTTACTCGCGAAGGCAAACTCGTTGCCGTTCCCGATTATGTGATTCGTGAGCCTGTTAAGGGTTCTGAGGATGGATGCGCCAAATGTGGCAACCCGTCTCATGACATTTCTCTGTGCCTTACGGCCCATAACGCTCAACAGTGGGTTACCATCCCTCAAGGGGTAACTGGGGATCTTGCCAAGATGTATCTTAGGCTCGCGAACGAGTTTCGTGACATCCCCACTGTTCCCCAGAGCTGCGATGGGCTTGATATGTTACAGCTTGCTGTTGAGATTGCCCCGATACTTGATGGATATGATGCAAAAGAGAACCTGGTTCAATTTCTGGATGCCGGAAATCAAAACTGGCACTGTCTTGGCCAGGTTCTCAAAGGGGACCCTCATTGCGAAATCAATGGGGAATCCTGCTTAACCCATGGTACTGGGTGCATCAAGGTTAGGGTAATACAGTTAGATGAGAAGGTGCTAGACTTTATAGATTAATATACATTTGATCAAATATCTAGGTTGCAAGTGAAGTGCTGCACGAATTATCAATTGAATATGAAGAATACCGGATCAAAACTGCAAAGCATAGACGTCACATATTTCACGAAAACAAGGTTTTAGTATTGATTTTATTAAACTATTTCTCGTCCCATTCCAGAGACTTGACCATTGATGTTTGAAAACAAGGTCTCATCTTGGCTGGTTCGTCCCTTTTGGCACGAGTGGCTATTGAGCCGATGCAGCTCACAGGCTCGTCCATCATGCCTAGAATGCGTCTACTTTTGAATACAACATTTTGGTTCCTTGGGATTCCGAATGAGATTCCCTTATACACGCCACTATTTGGCTTGGCCAGAGGATCCCATTCAGGGGCTTTGTCGTTCGATACAGGTTCTTGGCCTTGGCCTCTCGCATCCTGATGTTCTGATGCATGAGGCTGGGGCTTTTCACCTTGGATCGGGGTGTTGTCACCGGTAGGAGGAGGATGAGAGGTTTGTTCTGGTTCAACAACCGTCTCAGTCGACTTCTCAGCACGGTGAGAACTCTCAATGCTAGTTTTGTCCATGTCAACGTCCCCATCCTATACTTCAGTCGTAGTCTCAGGTTGTGGAACAGATCGTGAACTTGGTCGACTGTCTTGATTTCGTACCTGAAGCTCAGTCTCGGGGTTGAGACCAGTTTCAGGGCCAGCAACTCTGCGCGCCGCATCTTTGGCCTTGTCGCGTTGCATAACAGGCAGCTTATGCATGACCTTTGGCAAGGCAACTCGAGTTTGGCTCGCAGCGAATTGCCTCTCCAACATCGCGACCTTTGCCTGCAAGGACGCATTATCCGCTTCCAAAGACATGGTCCTCATCTGCAAAGACGCATAGTCCGCTTCCAAGGACTCATTCTCCGCCTTCCTACTTTCGTTCTCTACTTTCAGGGTTTCATACCCCTGCTGTAAAGTCTCGAAAGCATCTCTGTCGACGGTCAGAGTGTTCGCCGACGACCCGTAGATAGGTGTGAAAGGTAGTAGGTCCCTTGGAAGAAGTGAAGAGAGGGTCCGGCCGTTGACTCCTGCGTTACGGGATGATGTCGGAAAGGAACTCTCGGCATTTGACATGGGTGCGACAATATCATCACCATTTAGGGGTGGGATGTCATTCTCTTCACCATTGTCAAGGTCAAGATCGTTAGTACCACCCATGAGATGGTCATCTTCATGGGGACGTTCAGACTCAGAACGAGACTCAGACCTAGACACTAGCTCTGACTCTGCTTCAGACTCAACCCGAGTTTCAGAACGAGACTCACTCCCAGACTCTGACTCATTCTCTTGGTCCCCCTGAGGGTCCAAGTCTGACATTTCAGTGTCCCCTTGACTACTATCATTGTCGGATTTGAGAGACAACCTAACACATCTGAGCATATCCTTAAAGGTAAGCTCAAATAACTCAGGCAACTGCTTTTTGCTGGGAATATCATTGCCCTTTAGCTCAACTCTGAAGCTTCGGTATGCTTCCGCAACGGTATATCTACTCGTTGGTACAGAGAAGTTCATAGTATCAATGGCTTCAATGATAGTAAGGAGATCCCATCTAGTCAGCGGAAGAACCTTTATGCCTCGTTGTGTCAGAAACTCTTCTGGCACAATAGGCGGCCTCGATTCCTGCTTCGCTAGGACCGTTTCACCAACATGGTACAGTAGGTTTGACCATCCAGACGGTGTTCTCCCCCCCCTTAATACACGCCTTCTTGCAGAAGCATGCATTGAGTGGACAGGCTTTGGTATTTCACCACCCAGCGTGTCCAATTTATCATATAGGAGCTTGAAAGCTGGGCATTTGTCTACCAAGTCCCTCGTCGGGGGTTCAAAGTAACGACGATCATCCAATCGACAGATGACAGCGTATTGCAGAAGGGATACTAGTAGCAATTCAAGCTGGCCATAGCAGTGGTGGGTGATCAGCGCGGCGAGAAGTTCACAAAATGGTTTGGAAGGTATCTCGCCCTTGGCTGCGGCGGCGTTGTTCCCTGTCGCTTGATAGCGAAGGCCAAGCGCAGGAGAAAGTATCCAGTTCGGCGAGGTGTTGAGAATGCGTATAGAGTATTTCCACAAAGTTAGGTAACTTCCATACTGAGGCGCATCTAGTCTCAACTGCTTCTCTGGGCTTTCATCCCAAATGGCCAAGATGGCATCCTCGTCCTCTTCAGTCCACTCATCGCCGAGACCATCTGTTACGAGTTCCAAGGTACTCGAGATGTTGGACCAATCGATGCGAGGTTTTATCTCGAGTAACCTTCTCGCATATATTCGTGAAGGTGCGTCCTCGTCTCCTGCAAGGTTGGCCTTCGCTGGTCGACCGACTTTGGTAGGGCGGCCGGACCCAGGAAGGTTACTATTGCGTCGTTTTTGTGAAGACATACCACTTTTGTTGTTGTTGTTGTTGTTGTTGTTGTTGTTGTTGTTGTTGTTGTTGTTGTTGTTGTTGTAACTGTGGTTGGAGGTGGTGGCGGTATTGAGTGGTGATGAAGAAGAGAGAGGAATCCTGACCGGAAGAAATGTAAAGCGCAGGTAAATAATTTTGATTTCAAGCGCGCCAGTGTCGTGGTAGCTGCCTGGCAGTGTCAAGCAGATATATCTTATTAAACCGACCACTATACTAAAAGTGAGGTACATTACTATACTTCTAATATTCTAGTATATATTTTCTAAAGCTTGCAGATAAAGGCGATTAGCTTAACC